>JACBWV010000767.1:0-98629 GCA_013435795.1 Chlamydomonas sp. ICE-L
TATTTCTAAGGAAGAACATAAGAGTCACCAAGTCAAAACCGTGAGAGCACGCAATTCCATGCTGACACCTCCACCTATGAACAGGGTGCATACAATACTACCTTCTCCCCTAGGCACTGGGGACATAAACTATATGTAACAGATATAAAAAAAAAAAAAATCAAAGAACTCCGAAAAATCGAGAGAACTTCAAATGGAACCCAAGGGTTTAGGAAGGAATGAACAAGGCAAAAATTCCAAACAATTTGCCAAGCTAGAAAGAGAGAAAACTAATATCAAAAATGGGTAACACGGTATAGAAAACCCGATCCGGGAATAGGAACTAATGCCAAACTTTTGATACGAAAAAACTAATAGCGACAAATGCAAGGATGACCCTAAGAAAGAGAGAAGAAGGCGGTCATACCTAAATGCGGACACAAACCTCCAGAACACAGCAGGATCAAGGGGCTTGGTGAAGGGGTCAGCACAGTTATCCACGGTGTTAACATAGGCAACATCCAGTGAACCATCCTCCACCAGCTCCTTGATGTAGTGATGAATAACATCAATGTGCTTGCTGCGAGGCAGGAGCTGCCAGTCTTTGGCCCAACTTAGAGACCCTAAGTTGTCACCCTGAATGGTAACCAAAGCACAAGGCAGACCCAGATCCACCCTCAATTTCTTCAACCATTGTACCTCCCTGGCAGCCTGGACAGGGCCTGATACTCAGCCCTCACTAGAGCTAATGGCAACAGTAGGCTGCCTCTTGCTCATCCAGTTCACTATGCACCCCCCAGCTAGCACAGCAAAGCCAGTCTGAGACCGCCTGTCAGACCCATCATCAGCAAAGGATGAGTCACTAAAGACAGTAAAAGAGAACTCAGGGTTGTGGGTGTAAGTGAGACCCAGGTGGGAATGTGTTCTCAAATACAAGAGCAACCGCTTGGCAGCCCCCCAGAGAGGGACGGTAGGGTGAGCAGAAAACCTGGACAGGTAGCTCACAGCAAAAGAATATCAGGCCTGGTGCAAGTAGCCAGGTATAGCAAAGCACCCACAAGAGAGAGGTACTGGCTATTAGACGGCAGGGGTTCTCCAGGGGCGTCAGAAACGGTGGACTTGGCCATGGGGGCAGCAAACCTGGGTGGGGCAGCATCAGTAAGACCAAACTGCTCCACCAGATCAACAATGTAGGTGTGCTGAGAGATGTTGATCTGAACACACCTGCCTTCAGAATCAAGTGTAACATGCATGTCCAAAGAGAGGAACTGAACCGGAACACCCATCTCTTTGACCTCCCAGCCAGCCTTTTCCATAGCCTGGATAAGCAACACATACCTATCCAGCTCACTAAAAGCACAGATAAAATCATCAACATAGGTCAGAACATAGCTCCACCCACCATCAGAATCCTTCCTAAAATACAGAGCAGGTTCAGCCTTGCACATAGTGAAGCCGTGTGCAACCAGAACCCGCTTGACATCCCTACTCCAAGCCCTGGGTGCCTGCTTCAATCCATAAAGAGACTTGAGCAGCTTGCACACAAGGGGAACACCGTTGGGACCAAGGTGCTGAAAGCCCTCAGGCTGGCGCAGTACAGGTCCAGACCATGTTCCAGCTTAGCGTTCAGAAACGCAGTTTTGATGTCCAGCTGCCGAACAAACATCTTTCTATGAGTGATGGCAGCCAGGAGCACCCGAAGACCTGCTTTAGAGGAGACAGGGGCATATACGTCATGAAAATCCAGCCAGGACGTTGCAGAAAGCCACGTACCACAAACGTGCCTTGAAGCGTATAGAACCATCAACCCCAATCTTCTTCACAAATAACCACCTGCCTGACAGGATCTTTTGCTTACGAGGCTGTGGAGTGAGTACCCAAGTACCATGGGCATGTAGGGAAGCCATCTCATCCTTCATAGCAAGAAGCCATTGATCCCTGTCCGGGTTGGTAGGGAGCATGGCAGCTTTATAGGTTAGTTCAGTGGAGGGGGCAACAGATGCTCCCACGTACAAGCAGTTACTTGTACATGAGCAGCGGGGATATCAGCAGTATCAGCAGTAACCGGTAGTAGAGCCCCCAGTGCAGAACTACTGCCTGGTTGAACAGGGCCGGCCTTATTTGCCTCTAATTCAACGAAGCCTGGGTCGACCGGAACACCCCAGCCATACGCAGTATCGGAGCCTGACCAATGATCAAGATCATCACTTGCACTATCGGCAAAGGCTACATCATCACCCGGGCTCCCAATTAATCTATCAGGAACGGCAGGAGGCGAAGCGCTCACCAACCCCTTCGAGCCATCCAAGATGATTGGAGCAGGGTGACTATTAGACAATGGACCTATAAGAGGCTCCACTATGATCTGAGATTGTCGTAATCCTAGAGCTTCACCGACGGAATTTGACGCAGAGGAGGGCCTGGCGACCCCCTGAGATTCGGCTAAGATTTTATCCGTAGGAACTGCAGAACCTCGCCCGCCCAGTGCATTCTCACGCAATACAGTACCAGCAGCCCCTGACCTGGGACGCAGAATCATCCTATGGCCAGGACAGTGGTCAACAATTGGGGGAAAGCAAAGGATCTAGGGAATGGACCGCAGCCTCAGGCATGTGTCCGTTGATAGCGGCAGGGATGCTAGAAACATACGGCGACCCGTCATAGGGAGGAAGCCCAGGAATACAGTTATAGCTAAACTGTTCATAGAAGAGTACATCACGACTCTCTACTACCTGGCGCAACTTAGGAACCCAAATAAAATAACCCTTACTCACCAGAGAATACCCAACCAGTCTACCAGATAACGCCCTTTCGTCCAGCTTGTTACGTTTCTTCCCATTGACTAACGTGACATAGCAGGGGCATCCAAACACACGTAACAACGACACATCAGGCATCACCCCATAAAACAACTCATAAGGTGTCTTGCGTCCCTGATTGGGCAGTCGGTTACGAAGGTAACAAGCAGCTAGGAAGGCATAAGGCCAGAAAGACTTAGCTAGCTTTGATTCCAGGTGGATACTCCTAGCTATAGACTGCAAGACCCCATTATACCTTTCCACAGTTGCGTTCTGCTGGGCAGTGTACACCAACGATAACTCATGTACTGCCCCAACCGATATCAGCCAATCCTCGAACCATTTAACTATAAACTCCTTGGCCCTGTCAGATCTCAGACACTTAAAGGCAAACCCCTGCAGCTGATTTGACCATCTGAGGATGATAGTTTGGACTGCTAAGGGAGCTTCATCCCTGGTCCTCAAGCACAATACTTCAGCAAAGCCAGAGAATTGGTCTATGAGGCACAGGATGTAAAACTCCCCACGCAGACCCCTAATATGAACTGGTCCCATTATATCCAAGTGAAGTCGTTGGAGAGGTGCACGGATCTCAGTTTTGCTTTCTTTAGGAAAAGGGAGACGTTTGCCCTTAGCCTTGTGACAAGCATCACATGGGATCTTACCCAACTTTTGCACTTGACCCAGACTGAGGGGTAAGTTCTTAACCATACCACTCTTGACAAGTTTGTGTAAGGCACTATAGCCGGGATGACCCAACCGCCTATGCCACAACCATGCAGGAGTGGTAGGGAGAACAACTCCACCGTCCTCATCAACATCAAGTGCAAACGCTGGATAATTGTCAGCAACTCTTAAACAACGACTGGAGGTGTGACAAGGCCTACATGCAAACTTGTACACACCATCACTGGAGGCAGGGAAGGACCAGAGAACAGAAGAGCCCTGAGTGGCAGTGCAACTAAGACTATCAAAAGAAACCTGGCAGTGGAGAGAATGAGCTACAGCATTTACTGACAGGAGATTCACCGGACAGTGAGGGATATAAAGAACATTGGTTAGAGTGATTGATGTTGGTAACCAATCACTACATAACACAATGGATCCCTTACCCTCTGACCGTTGAATCACCCCGTCACCAAATCGAACCGTAGGCCCAACAGCAGAAGATTCAAACACAGTGAACAAAGACTTATCACCCGTGATTGACATTCCAGCTCCAGAGTCCACATGCCAGACACCCTCAGAAAGACTAGGGCTACACACGTTAGAGAACTTCGTAGTGCAAGAGAATAGGACAGAGCGTACCTCCTAGTTCTTGGACATGGCGTACCCATCAATCTGAGCCTGCAAGGAGGACAACTGCTTGCGAGTCAGCGAACCTGGAAGGGCCAAGGCAACGGGCACGGGTTCAACGCCCGGTGCACCAGCCTTGGCCTTTCGCAGGTGCGGATGTTTCGTCCAGCAAAAGTCCTCCGAGTGGCTCGTTTTGGAAAGACAGGGGCCCCAAGTGCAATCCAAGCGCCTCTTGGTAGTCCCGGAACCCTGAGGACCAGGTCCCCTGCCACGCTGAAAAGCAGCATTGGCAGGGACTTGGGGAGGATCGCGGGACCAACCAGGATGCCTCGGATCAGACTTAGGAAGAGACACGTTCAAGAAATCTAATGATCTATATGCTGCCAGACAGGTCCAGTAATCAACAGGCTGGTTCTGATGCAGTGCGAGACCAAACTGTAGCCGCAGAGAGTCGAAGCGGGGGTGCATGATGCCATTAATAATAGTATGCATGGCATGGCGCTGAGGCTGTGGGTATCCCGCACTGCGGAGGTCAGTGCACAAGCCCCGGACCCTGCGAAAGAACACATCCACAGGTTCAGAGTTGTCCATGGTTGCACGCCGAAGCTCAACAAGCATGAGAGGGACACGAGCAGCAAGAGCATCAGAACGCTGTCTTCGGATATGCAAGAAGATATCCCGAGGAGTGGCAAAATCCTGATACACATTGACCATCGCATCCGTCATGTTCGCAAGCATCATAGTGAGACACATGAACTCCTGACGTTCCAGGGGCAGGGCACTAAAACCCAACAGTGCAGGATCTACACGAGACTCACCATGAGAGGCCGAGGGTCCAGCAGCAAGAGGATCAGGCACAGGAGCATACGAGGCACGAACCGACATAAAATACTCGGCAGCAATGCCAGCATCATATGCGCGCTGATCATCTAAGTTCCTAATGAGATCTAAGGAACGCGCAACACTCGCAACGAGCTCGAAATCAGGCCTAACAGGAACAAAACTGAGAGGGAACTTCACATACTGATACCCTCGGAGATCAATGTTCCTACGCCCAATCCCACCAAAGGTAACACCTCCAGGGGAAAGGTAGTTAATCCCTGCCTTCACAGGTCCTAGAAAAGCACGACACTCATGACCCAGCTCAGAGTAAGCCATCACACGCTTAGGGCGACCCTTTCTATCTAGATTAGCCCGAGTGGCTGCCTCATCCAGCCTACCGTACAAAGTGCGATCAAGAGAATCTCCAGCATACTGGGCTTGGCGAATAAGTCGGCAGTCCCGCACAGCCAGCCGCACAGGTGGTGTGCCATCAAGCAGATGTTCCCAGGATATGCCGGACAGCGTAGGATTCATAGACGGCGGAGGGCCAGGCGCAGGTGGCAGATCCACCGGTGGAGGTGGAGGGGGCTCCTGCGAGGTGCCAGCAGCAGATCTGTGGACACTCGTGGCAGCAGCCTCGCGAGCCCGAGTATGGTAAGCACCAAGAGCCCGCTCTGCAGGGTTGCGAGCCTGCTCTGCAAGGTTGAGTAGAGGACCCAAAGGACCAAGAGACGAACTCCGCAGCAAAGACGGCTTGACCACCTCAGGTAGGTCCGGTGGAAGCGGCGCAAGCAGAGCGGCAGACGGAGGCTTGAAGACCGCAGGAGAAGGTGCCAATTGAGGCTCATACACCGGAGAGACAGTGGAGGTGTGGAAAACCCTAGTAGCAGAAGAGGGAGTGACTCCACCGAAGTCGCCATTTCTGGCACTCTGTAGATCTTCCATACAATCATCAGAGTAATCTTCCTCTGAGTCGTCAGACTTGCCGTAAGCATAGCCATCTTCATGGCTGTGGAGAGCAAGGTCTACAGTGTCGTAGGTAAAGCGGGCATCAGCGGGTGGAGGCGACCTTGCATACTGGATAATCTGTGTGGAAACACAGCATAGGCGCATCAGAATATCCTCAACCTCAGGTCGGAGACGTTGGACAAAAGGAGAAGGAGGCGGAGAAATGGAGGTATTGGAGGGGGGGGTGGCTTCCATGATGGCGGAAGGAGACTCATCTCCGGCAGCAGAGGCCGCTGGCGCGCAATCATCTAGCCAATCTGTGGGAACACGAATCTTTAGAGGAAGAATTCGGTCGCATCCATTACTGATAATGACGCTCTCCATACCGCGCGACCAGGAAATACCATTCTGTGGGGTAAGTTTCTCGAAGCCGGCAGGAGGCCCACGCGGAAGTTGCATTGTAAAGCAGTGGTAGAAGTAATAAGCCCGTAACCTATCAGCTAGAAAGCACTTCGAAGAGTGGAGAGAGATGTATGCAGCGGAGACAGACGCGCCAATCTATACACGGAGACAAGAATAGCGTTACAAGGACAGGCGGACGCCAAAGAACACCAGCGGTGGGAGAGGCGGATGCCTGTAACCTGACTAGACCCTAAGTCAGGAAACTTAAGCCAGGCACCGGCTATACAGAGTGTGTCAGTGAGAGACCGATGACGCAGTCAACAGGAAGCTGTCACCGTGTCATGAAGGATGACACAGTCTACGGGAAGCTGACACAGTACAGACAGAAACACTGTCTGGGCCGATAGTTCTAAGGAAGTACATAAGAAGTCACCAAGTCATAAAACGCGTGAGAGCACCGCAATTCATGCTGACAGCCGGTTAGGACGGCAGTGTCGTCAGCATACCCCAGGCTGCTAGTGTGGTTTTCATCTGCTGTTGTGGGGGGTAGGGATGCTGCTCTGTATCCTCGTCCTCCAGAACGGAGCCATCTGTGTAGGGGTTCTAGAAAAATAATGAAGAGTAAGGGGGAGAGAGTGTCTCCCTGGATAGTGCCCCTAGTGATGGGGATAGGGGAGCCAGATGTGTTGTTGAGGAGGATATGTGTAGTAGAGTTTGTGTAAATTCCTTTAATTGTATCTATAGTGTCATGGGTATAGCCCAAGTTGTGCATAATGCAGAGAAGTTTTTGGTGATCAATCATGTTGAAGGCAGAGCTAAAGTCAAAGTAGGCAGCATAAAGGTCCTGATGGAAGAGGGCAGCATCCTCAATGTTGTGGAGTAGTGTCAGGAGTTGTCTATAGGTACTTTTGTCTTTTCTGAAACCCTCCTGGCAGGCACTAAGAATGTGATTGGTTTCAGAGTAGGTAGTAATAGTGTTGGTAACTATCAGCTTGGATAACACTCCGGAGAGTGGACTTAGTGTGTGCAGCACGCCAATCTATAAATGCGGAGACGAGAATAAATATTACAAAAGATAGTGGAACCATAAAGGGACACCAGCGGAGGAAAGGGGGGCGGTAGCCTGGAACCTGACCAGGGTACAGGTTAGACAGCGCGTGTCAGAAGAACCGATGACGCAGTCAACAGTAAGCTGACATAGTACTGTCAGGACCGATAGTTCTAAGGAAGTACATAAGTAGTCACCAAGTCATAAAACGCGTGAGAGCACCGCAATTCATGCTGACACTCCACCTATGACACAGGTGACATACAATACTACTTCTCCACCTATGGCACTGGTGACATAGAACTATATGTAACAGATTGAAAAAAAAAAAAATCAAAGAACTCCAAAAATTCGAGAGAACTTCAAATGGAAACCCAAAGGTTTATAGGAAGGAATGAAACACGGCAAAAACCAAAATTTGCCAAGTTAGAAAAGGATGAAAACCGAATATCAAAGATGGGTAACAACGGTATAGAAAACCTGATCCGGGAATAGGAACCTAATGCCATACAATGATAACCAAAGAAACCGATGTAACAAAAAAAAAAATTATATACCCTAAGAAGAAGCGGTCATCCCAAGCATCCGCATAAACCTCCAGAACACAGCAGGATCAAGGGGCTTGGTGAAGGGGTCAGCACAGTTGTCCTTGGTGTTAACATAGGCAACATCTAGTGAACCGTCCTCCACCAGCTCCTTGATGTAGTGATGAATAACATCAATGTGCTTGCTGCGAGGGAGGAGCTGCCAGTCATTGGCCCATCTCAGAGACCCTATGTTGTCACCCTGAATGGTAACTAAATCTCAAGGCAGACCCAGATCCACCCTCAACTTCTTCAACCATCGCACCTCCCTGGCAGCCTGAGACAGGGCCTGATACTCAGCCTCACAAGAGCTAATGGCAACTGTAGGCTGCCTCTTGCTCATCCAGTTCACTATGCACCCTCCAGCCAGGACAGCAAAGCCAGTCTGAGATCTCCTGTCAGACCCATCATCAGCAAAGGATGAGTCACTAAAGACAGTAAAAGAGAAATCAGGGCTGTGTGTGTAAGTGAGTCCCAGGTGGGAATGTGACCTCAAATACAAAAACAAACGCTTGGCTGCCCCCCACAGGGGGACGGTAGGGTGAGCAGAAAACCTGGACAGGTAGCTCACAGCAAAGGCAATATCAGGCCTGGTGCAAGTAGCCAGGTATAGCAAAGCACCAACAAGAGAGAGGTACTGGCTATTAGAGGACAGGGGTTCTCCAGGTGGGTCAGTGACGGTGGACTTGTCCATGGGGGCACCAAACCTGGGCTTGGCAGCAGCAGTCAGACCAAACTGCTCCACCAGATCAACAATGTAGGAGTGCTGGGAGAGGTTGATCTGAACACACCTGCCGTCAGAGTCAAGTGTACAAGCCATGTCCAAGGAGAGGAACTGAACCGGCACACCCATCTCTTTGACCTCCCAGCCAGCTTTTTCCATAGCCTTGATCAGCAAAACATACCTATCCAGCTCACTAAAAGCACAGATAAAATCATCAACATAGGTTAGGACATAGCTCCACCCACCATTAGAATCCCTCCTAAAATACAGAGCAGGTTCCGCCTTGCACATAATAAAACCATGTGCAACCAAAACCCGCTTGACATCCATACTCCAAGCCCTGGGCGCCTGTTTCAAACCATAAAGGGACTTGATCAGCTTGCACACAAGGGGAACACCGTTAGGACCAAGTACCTTAAAGCCCTCAGGCTGGTGGCAGTACAGGTCCAGACCAGGTTCAAGGGGAGCATTCAGAAATGCAGTCTTGATGTCCAGCTGCCGAACAAACATCTTCCTATGAGTGATGGCAGCCAGGAGCACCCTCAGACCTGCTTTAGAAGAAACGGGGGCATATACATTATGAAAATCCAACCCAGGACGCTGCAGAAAACCACGAACCACAAAACGTGCCTTGAAGCGAATAGAACCATCAACCCCAACCTTCTTCACAAATAACCACCTGCCAGACAGGACCCTCTGTTTAGGAGGCAGTGGAGTGAGTCCTAAATCTTCACCGACGAAATGTGGCGCAGAGGAGGGCCTGGCGACCCCCTGCGATTCGGCTAAGATTTTGTCTGAAAGAACTGCAGAATCTCGCCCGCCCAGTGCCTTCACACACAATACAGCACCATCAGCCCCTGACCTGGGACGCAAGGTCATCCCATGATCAGGGCAGCGGTCGACAATTGGGGTTAGCAAAGGGTCAAGGGAATTAACCGTAGGCACAGGCATATGTCCGTTGATAGCGGCAGGGATGCGAGAGACATACGGCGACCCGTCATAGGGAGATAGCCCAGGAATACAGTTATGATCAAACTGCTCATAGAAGAGTACATCACGACTCTCTACTACCTGGCGCAACTTAGGAACCCAAACAAAATAACCCTTACTCACCAGGGAATACCCAACCAGTCTACCAGATAACGCCCTTTCGTCCAGCATGTTGCGCTTCTTCCCATTGACTAACGTAACGTAGCAAGGGCATCCGGACACGCGCAACATCGACACATCAGGCTGAACCCCAAAGAAAAGCTCATGAGGAGTCTTATCTCCCTGATTGGGCAAGCGATTACGAAGGTAACACGCAGCTAGGAAGGCATAGGGCCAGAAAGACTTAGTTAGCTTAGACTCCAGGTGGATGCTCCTAGCTATAGACTGTAAGACCCCATTGTACCTCTCCACAGTTGCATTCTGCTGTGCAGTGTATGCCAAAGATAACTCATGCACTGCCCCAACCGATATCAGCCAATCCTCAAACCACTTTACTATAAACTCCTTAGCCCTGTCAGACCTCAGGCACTTAAAGGCAAACCCGTGCAGCTGATTCATCCATCTGAGGATGATACTATTAGTCTTAACTGCTAAGGGAGCTTCATCCCTGGTCCTCAAGCACAACACTTCAGCATAGCCAGAGTGTTGGTCTGTGAGGCACAGAATATAAAACTCCCCACGCAGACCTCTAATATGAACTGGCCCCATGATGTCCAAGTGAAGGCGTTGGAGAGGTGCATTGATCGGAGTAGTGCTTGCTTTAGGAAAAGGGAGACGTTTGCCCTTAGCCTTTTGACAAGCATCACAAGGGATCTTAGCCAGTTTTTGGACCTGGTTGAGTGAGAGGGGTAAGTTCTTAACCATACCCTTCTTGACAAGTCTGTGCATGGCATCATAGCCGGGGTGACCCAGCCGCCTATGCCACAGCCATTCAGGAGTGGTAGGGATAACAACTCCACCGTCCTCATCAACATCAAGTGCAAAAGCTGGGTAATTGTCAGCACCAAACGAACAGCCACTGGTGGTGTAACAAGGCCTACATGCAAACTTGTAAACACCATCACCGGAGGCAGGGAAGGACCAGAGAATAGAAGAGTCCTGAGTGGCAGTGCAACTAATACTATCAAAAGAAATCTTGCAGTGGAGAGAATGAGCCACAGCATTTACTGACAGGAGGTTCACCGGACAGTGAGGTATGTAAAGAACATTAGTTAGAATGATTGGTGTTGGTAACCAATCACTACATAACTCAATGGATCCCTTACCTACTGCCCGTTGAACCACACCATCACCAAATCGAACTGATGGCAGATTCAGTGGAACATCAAACACAGTGAACAAAGATCTATCACCTGTGATGGACATTCCAGCTCCAGAATCCACATGCCAGACACCCTCAGACAGGCTCGGACTACACACATTTGAGAACCTAGAGGTGCAGGAGAATAGGACAGGGCTTACCTGCTACTTCTGCATAGCAAACCCATCAATTTGAGCCTGCAAGGAAGACAATTGCTTTGGAGTAAGGTGACCTGGAAGGGCCAGGTTAGCAGGCAACGGTGAAGGAAGCGTTGGTTCTGCACGACCGGGGACCCTTCGCAGGGCAGGGAACTTCGTCCAGCAACGGTCCTCCGAGTGACCATCCTTGTGGGGGCATGGTCCCCAGGTGCATTCCAGGCGCCTCTTGTTCGACCCAGAACCACCACCAGTCTTCTGCCGCCGCTGAAATGCAACATTAGCAGGAAACTGAGGAGCGGTCCGGGACCAACCAGGATGCCTGGAATCCGACTGAGGGAGCGCTATGTTAAGAATATCTAGCTGCCTATATTCCTCTAGACAGGACCAGTACTCAACAGGTTGCTGGTTGTATATCAGGATACCATACTTAATCCGCAGCGTTTCGAACCGGGGCAGACTCGCACCTTGAACTATAATGCCCATGGCGTGACGCTGAGTCTGCGGAAACCCAGCACTGCGCAGGTCAGTGCACATACCGCGAACCCGACGAAAGAAAGCGTCAACGTGCTCATGAGTGCCCATGACCGAAGCATGATACTCCTTCAGCAAGAGAGGGACACGCGAGGCAAGGGCATCGGACTGCTGCCTCCGGATATGCAAAAAGATATCCCGAGGTGAAGCAAAGTCCCTATACACCTTGACTAGGGCATCCGTCATGTTGGCAAGCATCATGGATAAGATCATGAACTCTTGGCGGGGTAGGGTAAGCGCACTGAAACCCAACAGTGCAGGATCGACACTAGACTCACCATGAGAGGCCGAAGTTCCAGCAGCAGGAGGAGCACACCGAGGAGCTAAAGACTCACGAATCGCCAGAAAATACTCAGCAGCAAGACCAGCGTCATAAGCGCGCTGGTCATCTAAGTTCCTGATGAGATCTAGGGAACGCGCAACACGCACAATGAGCTCGAAATCAGGACGAACAGGACAGAAAGGGAGTGGCACCTTAACAAACTGGTAACCTCGCAGGTCACTGTTCCTACGCCCAACCCCTCCAGAGGTCACACCATTAGCAGGAGGGTAGTTAATCCCTGGCACAACAGGTCCCAGAAAAGCCCGACACTCTAGACCTAGCTCAGAATAAGCCATCACACGCCTAGGCCTAGGGCGACCCTTGCTATCAACCATAGCCTGAGTGGCAGTCATATCCAGCCTACCGTACAGAGTGCGGTCCAAGGAGTCCCCAGCATGTTGAGCTTAGCGGATAAGACGGCATTCCTGCAGGGATAGACGCAGAGGATGTCCGCCATCGAGCAGATGCTCTCAGGAGTCGCATGACAGCGAAGGAGGCACATATGGCGGAGGGCCAGGAGCAGGGGGCTGCTCCACAGGCGGAGGCGGGGGTGGAGGGGGCTCCTGCGAAGGGCCAGCAAAGGATGCGCGGCCAGCAGCAGCAACAGAAGCCTCTCGAGCACGAGTATTGTAGCCAGACAGACCTCGGTCCGGAGGCAAGGTGAAAGACGCAGACTTCTGCATCAAAGACGGCCTGGCCACCTCCGGGTGGACAGGTGGAAGGGGCGCAAGCAGAGGCGCAGAGACTGGATCAGGCTTAAACTCCGGGGAAGGCGCAAGAGCAGGTGCCGACAGAGGCTCATACACAGGAGAGACGGTAGAATTGAACACTCGAGTAGCAGTGGAAGGAGTGACTCCACCGAAGTCACCACTCATAGCACTCTGCAGATCTTCATCACCATCATCAGAGTCATCAGCATAGCCATCTGCACGGCGATGACGAGCAAGTTCTTGATAGTCGTAGTCAAAACGGGCATCAGGAGGAGGAGGCGCCCTTGCGTACTGGATAATCTGAGTGGAAGCACAGCAGAGTCGCATCAGAACGTCCTCAATCTCAGGAGAGAGACGTCGGACAGTAGCAGAAGGAGCCGTAAAGGTGGAGGATTGATTGGGGGGGGTTACTTCCACGATGGCGGAAGGACTCTCATGACCGCTAGCAGAGGCAGCTGGTGCACAGACGTCTAGCCAATCATCAAGAGGACCCGGGTCCTCCTTAGGAAGGACACGGTCGCAGCCATTGCTGATAATGACACTGCGCATCCCGCGCGTCCAAGATTCTCCATTCTTGTCGTGGAGTTTCTCAAAATTAGCGGGAGGCCCTCGCGGAAGTTGCATCGCAAAGCAGTGGTAGTAAATGAGGGACCGTATAACCTATCAGCTTGGATAACACTCCGGAGAGTGGACTTAGTGTGTGCAGCACGCCAATCTATAAATGCGGAGACGAGAATAAATATTACAAAAGATAGTGGAACCATAAAGGGACACCAGCGGAGGAAAGGGGGGCGGTAGCCTGGAACCTGATCAGGGTACAGGTTAGACAGCGCGTGTCAGAAGAACCGATGACGCAGTCAACAGTAAGCTGACATAGTACTGTCAGGACCGATAGTTCTAAGGAAGTACATAAGTAGTCACCAAGTCATAAAACGCGTGAGAGCACCGCAATTCATGCTGACAGTAACAAGGGAGGTCCAGAGTTTGGCTACAGCATTGTTAAGGCCTATTGGCCTGTAATTTTGAGGTAAGCAGGGATCTGATTTTTTGTAGAGCATGACTGTGTGGGAGATTTTCCAGCAGTCTGGTGTTTCTCCCAGGATCCATACTAGCTGCATGAGTTTGTGTATGGTGAGGTGCATTTCCTGTGGGAGGCACATAAGTAGTTCATTAGGTATGCCGTCTGGGCCTGTGGCTTTGTTGGTGGAGAGTTTCCTGATGCAGTCATCATAGGTGGTTGATGAGGAGAGATAGGTGTACGGGGAGGCAGTGGTTTGTATGGAGTTGGCTGGAGTTTCAAGGTGGTATTTGTCTGTGTGTGTTTCCCATGGAGGGGGAGTGGCATGTCGGGTACAATCATCTAATATGGGTGGTGTGGGAGGTGACATAAGTTTACCCATGTGTTTGGTCAAAACTTCCAGGAGACCCTGGGTACTGGTGCTAAGTGTGTTCGAGGATGCGTCCAGTAGGGCAGTGGGTGTGTGTGTGTAATTTTCAGGAGAGAAAATATACCTGTGAGTTTGTCGTGCCTGTGTGCTGAGGCGGCGTCTGAATTTCTTGATGGAGGCAGTTGCTCTCTCCTCTTTGAGTGCAGCCTGCATGTGACGTAGTTCTGTAATACTTTGTTGAATATCAGCAGTTAGAGAGAGGCAGTAGTCTGGGAGTAGTAAGTTTTGTAGGTGTTGTTGTATTTTAATTTTAGTGGTAGGTGAGTATGTACCTGCCGTATGAGGTGTGCTTCTGAGCTCCATGTATTGTTGTTGGTCAAGGTGGGTGGAGGCTGTTCGAAGTGCTTTAATGTGTTTAATATGGTAGTTAAGACGTCTGTAAGTTTTAGCAGTTTTTCTGGGCAAGAAAATGCCTGGTGTGCTAGACTTAGTGGGGCAGATGTCAGTCATGATGGAAAGGACTTGGTGTAGAGTGATCATGAGATGATCTGCCATGCTGTTAAGATTTTCTGGCATGGTGGCTGTGAGTTCTTGTCTAATAGATTGGATGTGTGCAGATGTTTTATCTTCTCTGTCAGCTTTAGCTGTTCGTTGGTTCTACCTGTCCTTTTGGCTACGCAACCTATCGCGTCTGTCCTTTCCCGTAACCTAAGGGTTTCGGGGTTTGCCGTCAGGACTCCTCTCTCAAGAGGCGTCCCTCGGCTCTTTTAACTGTCCAGTTGTATAAACACTTCGTTCCTGGTCTCCTCACGTCCCCTGAACTTTGTCAGGTTAAGGTCTCATCAGTTGCGCTAAAGCGTACGCCACTGCGGACGTTGAGAAGCTCGGCATCATGTCGTCAGTCAACCTGTCGATGATTAAGGACCTCGCCAAACTCGACTACGAGAATTACGAGGAGTGGCTGTTCAATGTCATTCCTGCGTTACGTTTGGCGAACCTTGGCAACCAGGTTGTCCCGAGCGCTGTGCCTGCAGTTGCAAAGTGGCTACAACGTCGTGTTACGGCTGGATCGACCTCCCGACAACAAGTGGGAGCGCCTTCAACCATGCGGTCAATGTGGACACGCGCTGGCGGGGTAAACCCTGGCCAGCCATTTCATCGCTCTATTTCTCCGCCCAGGGGCTCTGCCCACGCTGGAGGAGCCGGACCTTCGGCATCGTCTGTGACCGCTGGAGTCCTCGCTGCCGGTGGCTCTGTTTCAATGAGGACCTTCGGCCCTACAGGAAGCTCCAGCAGGCCTACTCCTGCCGATCTGGAGGAGCGAGCTAGGAACGAGCCTCTCCCTGAGGACTCGTCTGAGGTCTCTTCTGTGACAGGCATTGCTGGTGAAGAAGGTGGAGGTGAACCGGGGATTGATGCTGAGAATGCCGCCAGGCGTTCTTGGGTCAATCCCCTCGCGGGTAAGACGTCCGCGAGTGCAGTGCTCAAGTGGGATTTGAGGGGTGCCCCTGATTTGATTCCGTTGACGGAGGAAGAGATGGATAGGAATGTAGAGGCGTACCGAGTTGAACTGAATCAGCAGATGGCGAAATTGCAGCGTCTCAAGCAGGCTTCTAGGACACCCCTGCCTCCTGTTGACTTTCTTTTTCCTGATCGTGTTTCTGATGCTGAGGCCATCAGGGCTCTAGATGGGGCTGAGGCCAGGCTTAGGTTACATGATGGCTCTTACATTACATTACATTACATTACATTACATTACATTACATTACATGTTAAAGTCTACTTGACACCGCGAGGGTGTATGAGACTCTGTGCTTTAAACAAAAAGAAAAAGCACCCACAAAGCAAAAAACCCCATTACATCAGGGGTGTGTCGAGGACAAACAAACCAAACTCCCAACCACCGTTTTGGTGGCGTAGGTATTAAACCCCTTAGAGCCGGACCCAGATCTCAACCACTTACAGTGGCGGAGGTAAGAAGCTAACAAATGAGAAGTCACAAGAAGAAGAAAAAAAGGGATGATAAATTACGGCTCTGATGTGTGGGTTAGCAATGAGGAAAAGGCCTTTTCCTACATGTTACTCACAATGAGCAAGGAGTTGCAGGAGGTCTTTAGGCACTATGGTTCTTGTCAGGAGATCTATGATGAGGTGGAGTCGTGGGCAGTGCAGCATGCTCGTAGATTGGGACCGAAACTGGTAGCTGATTTGAGGGCGGTTCAGATGACCTACTCTGAAGCCCCTACAACCTATTTCAATAGGGTGAAAAGGTTGGCACTCATGCTACTCAAATCGGGTACGATAGTTTCCGAAGTTCAATGTATTGAGATCGCGATCGCTGGTGCATCTCATCCTCGATTTTCCGGTTTGCTGACCATGTTCAGTGGTCCTGAGTTTGTTGAGAATCAGATCACGTTTGCTGAAGTGCAATATCGTTATGAGTCCATAGACACAGCAAACCAGAGGCTGCTGTCTAATCACCCTCACTACCCACCATGGGTCAAATCAACCCCCACTCCCCTCCCCTCCCCTTTGCCAGCAATGGCTGCTACAGGATTACCTCAGGGCAGTGGAGTGCCGCAGTGCATCTACTGCCCTCGCCCTGGACACGCTTCGGAAACTTGCTGGACGCAGTTCCCGAAGCTTCGCCCTCGTGGTGCTGCTCGTGGAGGTCGTGGCGGTCAGAAGAAGCCACCACCACGAGGTGGAGGAAGAGCTGCACCAGTCAGCCGTGCTGAATATACCGCATTGATGGCTCAGATTGCTCTACTTGCAAAGAAGTGAGATGCACAACCCCCCTTACCCGTGCTCATTAGTGTTGAAACAGCCTGGGCGCCTGCTCAGGCTGATGATTGTGTCGAAGCTACCTGGTACTTAGATAGTGGGGCTAGTCGGAGTTTGACTGGGGACGTCACCCTCTTTCAATCCATCAGATATCAGGCAAATTGCCCCTCTGTTAGATTTGGAGATGGTGTTGTTCAGCAGGCGGTTGGTATTGGAACTATTGAACTATGTAATGAGTGGCTTGAGGCCCCCATTACCATAGACAATGTGCTCTATATCCCTAATTGTCCTGTTAACCTTCTCAGTGTTAACGCTACGGCTAGGTCCCAGGGCTGTATCATTAGTTTTGATGCAGATCGTTGCATTGCCACCAGAGGGTCTAGGACTCTTTGGAATGTTCTGGCCACCACGTCTGGTGTTTACCACTTCGTATCGGTACACTGCACTGTCCCTGAGTCTTATCCGCGGGAGTCGCGAGTTCGATTATCCTGTGGCGTTTTCTGCTGAAACTGTTACTCCTGATCAAAGTGTTCCTATAGTCACTTGTCGTGACACTGCGAAACTATGGCACCGCAGATTTGGCCATCCTGGTCAACCCGCTATGCACATGTTGTCGCACGCCGGCACTGTTACTGGCGGACCCAACTTTACCAGGGCTGCACTTCTAAAGTTCTCACAAGACCCTTGTGATGCGTGTTGTTTGGGTAAGGCCATACGCAAGCCAAACCCAAATCGTACTAGGAATACTCACGCGCCGCTCGAATTGATACATATTGATATCATGGGGCCGTTCAGTGCTGGGTTGCGAGGGGAACTTTATCTTCTTGTCATAGTTGATGATTTTTCTGGGTGGAGTGCGGTTATTCCGATTAGACTGAAATCGGATGCTGCATGGCAGATCCAATTTACGATTAAGAAGTGGAGTGCGGAACTTTTAGGGGTAGCATTTCGAACGCTTAGGGGGAACCAAGCAAAAGAGTTTTTGGTCAAATGGTTTGTTGACTGGCTTCATGAGGTAAATGCGACGTACGAACATAGTAGCGTGTATTGCCCACAGCAAAACGGGGTTGCTGAAAGGTTCAATGGGGTCGTTGCTGCTATGGCTCGTACGATGCTGATAGAATCAGGGATGAGCAAGGGTTTCTGGCCCTATGCCTTCTTGACTGCTTCGTACCTTCGAAATCGGTTGCCCACAAAGACGAAAGATGGAAAGACTCCTTATGAGCTTTTCTATCAGCGCGTCCCCGAGGTGTCCCACCTCCGCGTCTTTGGGTGTATAGCCTATGTAACCCTGCTATATGGGAAGAAGCGGGGGAAATTAGATCCTAAGAGTATCCAGGGTAGACTGGTGGGGTATAGTGTGGTGTCGAAGGCCTACCAGGTCTGGATTCCAAAGTTGCACAAAGTGATTGAGGCTCGTGACGTGACCTTTTTTGAGGGCACTGGCCCAGTGCCCGTCGATGGGCAATTGGTGTATGATGGGAGTTCTTTTGCTTCTGGTTCTCCCTTGGCCGTCACTGAGGGGCGTACTGAACCGGCAGCATTATAATATCTTCTACAGGACTCAGGGCAGATGGAAACGGATGTGGGAGCAGTTTTCCATATGAACCTACGTTCTCGGCATGCTGCTGCCCCCAATGTCTCCCCTGTCTTTGTGCGTGACACCAAGACTGCGGAAATTATTCCGACTCGCTGCCTTCCATTCTCTATCCTCCCACCCTCTGTCCTGGCTGTTAGTGATTCAAGGGGAGAAGGTGGAGCTAGCGGCCTAGATGAAATTGTAGAGACCCCTTTCCTTGTTAGTGGTAACCCATTGTTCGAGCCGGAGGTTCTGCAGCTTCCTATTGCTCGGGATGAGCAACTGCCTAGTGACTTAGGTATTGTTGACTCTAGTGATACCGCCAGTGATTCTACTCTAGCGTCTGCTATGAGCATGCCAGCCCCAGGTTGGATTGGGTTAGGTGATGTGGGAGATGCGCCGGACGTTCGACGTCCAGAGCTACCTCCTGGGAGAGTGATACAATCACTGCTCTCAAAGGTTACACCTCGGGAGCCTCGTCCACCCCCTCTTCCTTCTGCTCTTGGAGTTAGATCAAGTGGGAGGATGCGTAGGGAGGTTCCTGAGTTTGGTTTATTAGATGAATCGGTATTGAAGCGATACCCTTCAGTGCCAGATGTTACGGTTCCTGATGTTTTAGTTCCTTCCCCTTCTCCTTCTATTGCTAGTGATACTTCTGATGAGGTGGAGCGATCCCCTCCACCCCCGTCTGTTGATGGTTCTGCAGAAGAGGTACCAGAACCAGTTGGTGCTGCTTTTATCTCCATCCAGTGTGAGCTTTCTTATGCTCAAGCTACAGCGCTCGATAACCCTGAGAGGGAAGAGTGGCAGCTAGCAATGAGAGATGAAATCGCTTCCCTCGAGGGTCATGGTACTTGGATTCTGGAGCCTCATCCGGGGGATGAGTACATACTTATGTCTGCCAGATGGTTATTTACTAAGAAGTTGGGTAAGGATGGAAGAGTGGAGCGCTACAAAGCGCGTTTTGTGGCTAGAGGTTACATGCAGCGTCCTGGTATTGAGTACGACCAGACTTTTGCTCCGGTCACCTCTAAAGCGACTTTGAGGGTGTTACTTGCAGGTGTTGTTCATCGTAAGATGTTCTCCAGGCAAATTGATGTGAAGACTGCATTCCTTCATGGAGTGATAGATCCCAAACTCAAGTTGTACTTGAGGCAGCCTGAAGGCTTCATCAAGGTTGGCTCTAATGGAAAACCCCTGGTTTGTCGCATTGTGAAGAGCTTGTATGGATTGAAGCAGGCCCCTAGAGCTTGGCATGACAATGTCCTGCAGGTTCTTCGCCTTGCAGGTTTCCGACCGACGCTCTCTGATCCAGCACTTTTTGTGCGCCTTGATGCTGATGGCTTGTGGTCCTGGGTCCTGACATATGTCGACGACTTTTGGATTGCTGTTGATGAGCTCGTGCTCTATGATGCACTTATTACCATCTTGCGTAAGAACGGGTGGGTTATTACAGAAATGGGTGTACCTGAACAGTTCCTCTCATTGGACTGTAATGTTACCCTTGATGATGAGGGGCGGTGTGTGAAGATTGAACTCAGCCAGCATAATGCTATTAATGGGATGGTTGAGCGGTTCAAGCTTAATGCAGGGGAAGAGAAGTTGAAGGCTACGTCTGAGGTGCCCATGGTGTCTAAGTCAGTTACAGTTCATGCCATTGGCAGTCCTGTTCTGCCTAACAACACTTTGTACGCTTCTCTGGTTGGTAGCCTCATCTACTTGTCCACTTGCACAAGACCTGATATTGCTTTTGCTGTTAGTCAACTTTCTAGATTCACAGCAGCGCCTACTCAGGCTCACTCGAATGCAGCTCTGAGGGTTCTGGTGTACCTTCGCAAGCATACTTATATTGGTATTGCCTACACTCATGACCCAAAATTTGAGCTCCTTGCTGACAGTGATGCATCTTTTGGTGAGGATCTGGAGGACAGGAGATCTCAAACTGGTCTTGCTTTTCTAGCTTCTGGTGGGATTGTCAATTGGGTATCCAAGCGACAAATCACTCCTGCAGTTAGTACTGGGGAAGCTGAGTATCAAGCTTTGGCTGGTTGTGCGAGGGAAGTTCAGTGGCTCAAGCATCTTAGGGTAGACCTGGGATTGCCTGTTCACTTGATTACTATCAAATGTGATGCCACTGTATCTCTGTCATGGACAAAGGACTACAAGCTTGAGATCAAGGCTAAACACATAGATATAATGCATCACTACATCAAGGATTTGGTTCTAAGCCAGCGCATCGGTGTTACTAAGGTGCATACCTCCTTGCAGTTGGCTGATACTTTCACTAAGCCTCTCCCCGCAGAGGTTTTTTGGAGTATGAATGGTATGCTTGGTTTGGTCAAGTACAAGCTTCGCCCCAGGTTTATTGATTTGCAGCGATTTTTCTGCAGTTCAGGTTTTTGCTGAATATTTGGACATTGCAATTATTTGCTATCTGATGGAATAAGTTGAAATCGGGAGTGAATGGATTAGCATGGTGCATACCTGCCATATCTGCGGGAGTCGCGGGTTTCGATGCCCACCTGCGGTGATTTCTGTATATTAATTTGCTTCAGGTCTACTGCCCCTTGCTTCACCTCGAGTGTTGTACGACTCCAATCCTGTAGCGATGGTGAATGGGTATGTAGTTTGTATAGACCTGTCGCACTGGATTTTGGGGGTTGATTTTACCTCGAGTCTCTGGTCATGACTACCTCGCTGGTAGATGTGTTTGGAATTATTATTATTTTCGTTTGATTTCCCCTCTTTTGGGTAGAAATTGCACCTGGTTTTGGGATTGTTACACCTGCGGTCCAAGGATGGAGCCTGCAAGGTCTGAGTAACTGTTTTACCTCTTTTAGCCCTGATTGGCTTAAATAGAGGTTGCTTCAGTTAGGTGGAGTGTGGTACTATTCTGCGCTCTTTCCCCTCCCTAGATGAACATTTAGGTTGGTTAAATCTTAGAATGATATTGGAAGTATCGGTGTCGCCCTTGAGGATGTCTCTCTCTTAGATTTATTTTCTGCTTGCTTTTGAGTTTCAGATTTCTTTTTCGAAGTTTATTGTTAAAGGTTTTAAGGTATAATTTCCTTGACAGTTAGAACAGGTGGAGTGTCAGCTTTAGCTGTTCGTTGGTTCTACCTGTCCTTTTGGCTACGCAACCTATCGCGTCTGTCCTTTCCCTAACCTAAGGGTTTCGGGGTTTGCCGTCAGGACTCCTCTCTCAAGAGGCGTCCCTCGGCTCTTTTAACTGTCCAGTTGTCTAAACACTTCGTTCCTGGTCTCCTCACGTCCCCTGAACTCTGTCATTCTCCCAGTAAAGTTTGTGCTATAGTCCAGGCTTTATTTATGTTGATGTGGCTGTGTTGAAATTGATGGAGAAATTTATTTGAGATTGCCTCTTTGGCTTTGGCCATGTCCTGTTGCTTGAGAGGGAGTTGCAGTTGGGGTGTTGGATTGTGAGGTGATGTGTCAAGGTTGGGAGGAGGAAAGAGAGAGGAGGTAATTTGTTGTTCCAGGGTCAAGTGGTCAAGTGTGTCTCCCATTTGGTGTGTGGTTTCTGTCACCATGGTTGCAGGTGGGGGGTTGATGAGAATGATGTCATCTATCCTGCTGCTGTAGGAGGTGTTGTCTGAGTAAGTATGGGGACGTGGAGATGGTTGGATGTGAATTGAATATTTATTAAGATGCTGGTAGTGAGGCTGATCCTCCAGGTGATGGACTGTGTTGCTTCTATCAGTAAGGTAGTAGGCTGCATTCCAGTCTCCCCCTGCAATATAGTGGTGAGAGGGGTTCTGGGATATGATGTAGTGGATGTGTTCATAGATGCGGGCTCTTTTGGCAGGATCATTGCAGGGCATGTAGACACCTAGAATGTGAGTGATGTTGTTAATAGTTTGATGAGTGAGATGACCAGCTATGTCAGTGGGGATTTCATGTTTAATGAGGTGTGCAGTAAGAGTCTTTTTGATAAGTGTGATGACTCCAGCTGAGCGGGTAACAATGTTGTCTGCATTGGTAGCTTGCTTAATGGTTTTGCTGCTGTGATGAAAGTGGTAGTCAGAGAGGTCTTGTTTGATCATATTAATTATGCCTGTATTGTTGGAGGTGAGTTTTGTTTCGGTGAGAATAGCAATGTCTGGCTCATTAGTTCGAATATGGTCATAGAGTGTTTCCCAGGATTAGAAAATGCCTCTGCAGTTGGAAGTGATAATGTTAGTGAGATAGAGTTCAGTTTTTGGCGGAGCCCCCAGGGCAGGTTCACCGCCATGTCCGTTTGGGCGAGGTAACCCAGGCCCTAACTGTTTTGCAAACCCTGGTTTCAGCCGGCTGCTCTCGATTCCGTCGCCACCTGTTGCTATGGTAGCCAACACTCTCCGCCAATTTCCGAAGTTGCTTGCAACGCCTATGACTTGTTTCGTTTGTGCCCCTCCTGGTACCATGGTTGGGCAGGTCCCTTAAGCCTGTCGGGCTACCCTTGGACTGTAACAACATACACAGGCCATACAAGCCATAGGGGGCAGACTGCATGACTGCATGCTCTCATGAAGATATTAAGATAATGTATACATTTAATAACGAGCCATTAAGTTTGCCAATAGCTATGCTGGTATAATATGGTCATCCTATGACTCATGCGCCAGTTTATATGCATGCCTAGACGGGCTTGTTAAATTAGCCTGGTCATTTACGGTAGTCTAGAAGTGCCTTATATTATTTTAGGTCGGGCAGGCCCCTTCAACCTATTTTGCTATGTTCCCGTGGAATGTAACAAATATAACTGATATCATCCATGTGAGGTGTGTGAGGCATTATGTACATGTGCACACCACATAGTACAAGCTTATGAGGTAGTATAAACGCTATAGTACTTGAACTTGAGCTTGGTTACATTGCTCAAGTGGTAAAGGCTGCTCGTCGTCTTTGGCAGTAACATTATCAGTTCAAATAAAAGCATTATGATCAACATAGTTTTGATCCAATCTCTTCATACCGTACAATCATTGATGCCACCTATGAGTACAACATCATTGATCAAGTACTGTAAAGGAATCATATTGTTTTCATGTTGGGACTTTGGAAATCAGGTTGTGATCATTACATATTGCATCCAAAAAGACATCATCACTGCATTAAAACATCACATGATGTTCATCTCCATCTTGACATGTACCGCATAATGATACAAGTGACATGTACCGCATAATGATACAAGTGTCACGCTCATACACAGTACAGAATGCAGGATTTGTTGGAAGACCCCTCCCGGATGCTGTATAGCGGGCCTGTCTTAGGCCAACAATGGCCTGTCGATGACAATGCAATGTAATATGATTGGGTAGGCACATCGTATGCGATCACAACAGCCATTACAGAATGCATCCATTGCATCATGCATGCTAATCACATTACGTGTTTGAATGCATCCTAATATGCACACATTCCTCACACTGTGTGAGTGTACTACCTAACAGGGTCAACACAGAGCAAAACGTGCCCTGCAGGCAGGATGATGAATAGGCCCAGGCCGGTGGCTAAAAAGGAACTTAGTACTCAACATTACAGGCAAGAAATCAAAACAGGTGAAGGACATTGGCGAGACAATAACTGAGTACCCGACCTTGCAGGCAAGATGTCAAAACAGGTGCAGGACGTTGGGAACCAAGAACAAAATACTCGACCTTGCAGGCAAGATGTCAAAACGGGTGCAGGGCCTTGCCAACGCGAGATCAAAAGACGCGACCTTGCAGGCAAGATGTCAAAACAGGTGCAGGACTTGGCAACACGAGAAAAAAAGTCTCGACCTTGCAGGCCAAATGTCGAAACAGGTGCAGAACGTCGGCAACACAATAACTAAGTACTGGACTGTGCTTGCAAAAATCCGAAGCAGGTGCAGGGCGTTGGCAACACAAAAACATAACACTCTTATTTCTCCTCCTTGCATGCGGGAAGTTGAAACAAGGGCCAGGACGTCATCGACACACGAAATAAGTACTTGACCTTGCAGGCAAGATGCCAAGATGTCTAAACAGGTGCAGGATGCTGGCAGCACAACTTAGCGCTTGACTGTGCATGCAAGATGTCGAAATAGGTGCAGGACGTTGGCAACACTAGAACTTGTTGCTCGACTGTGCATGCAAGATATCAAAACAGGTGCAGGATGTTGGCAACACAAGAACTTGGTGCTCGACTGTGCATACAAGATGTCGAAATAGGTGCAGGACATTGGCAACACAAGAACTAAGTGCTCGACTGTGCATGCAAAATATCAAATTAAACAGGTGCAGGATGTTGGCAACACAAGAACTTGGTGCTTGAATGTGCATGCAAGAGGACGTTGGCATTACTTGACCTTGCAGGCAAGATTCAAACAGGTGTCAGGACATTGGCAAACACAAAACTAAGTGCTCGACCTTGCCGACCAGATACAAACGGTGAAGACTTAGCAACACAAGAACTAAATGCTTGACTACTGTGCATAGTCAGATATCAACAGGTGCAGGACGTTGGCACCCAAGACTGGTGCTCGCTGTGCATGCAATCTGACAAAACAAGATGAGGAAGCGTTGGCACACAAGAACCAAACACTCTAATTCTACCTTGCATGCAATAATGGCAAAAAGAGGCAGGGCTTTGACAACACAAGAAGCGAGAGTACTCGCCCTTTGCATGCAAGAATGGCAAAAACAGGTGCAGGCGTTGGCACTCAGAACAAAGTACTCAACTGAGTGGGCAGAATGTAATAGCCAGAGTCAAAACAGAGCAGACCATGCCAACACAAGGACAAAACGCTAGAACCGAGAAGTTGAACAGGGTCAGGCCGACAGGCCCTGTCGGANCCCCCTTCTTAGTTCCCCCCCCACTCACTTTGGAATGCTTGGGTGGTTCAAGCTAGCTAGGACCTTCCCTTCCCTCTGGAACGTTTCAAGCATCTTCGAGTCCCCCCCCCCCCCCCCCCCCCCCCCCCCCCCACCTCTACCATCCCCCCTCCCTCACCCCCCCACCCCCATTACCATCCCCCCTCCCTCACCCCCCCTGTACCAGCCCCCCTCCCTCACCCCCCCACCCCCCCACCTCCCTCGTTCCCTCCCCCACTCACTTTGGAATGCTTGGGTGGTTCAAGCTAGCTAGGACCTTCCCTTCCCTCTGAAACATTTCAAGCTGCTTCCAATCCCTCATGCCCCTTAGGGACAGCGCCTTCAAGGCTACGCTAGCGCCGTCAGGTGTTGTGGCCTCGTAGGCGGTTGCATTGCTTCCACTGCCCAGCACCTTGTTGATGGTATATTTACCCTGGAGGACTTCACCAGGAATCAGTTGCCACACTGCTGGGGGGGAGGGGGGGGGGGGGGGGGGGGGGGGGGGCAGAGGGAGGGGAATCGTTAAGTTTTTCTCTCATGTTTTCGTCGTCGTTGTGGTGGTGGTGGTGGTGGTGGTGGTTTGGGGCGGTGGTTTGGGTGATGGTGGAGGGGAGGGGAGGGAGGCGGGGAGGGGGCTGAGGGGGTCAGAGGGAGATGAATCGTTTTTGTTGTATTGTTGATGGTGAAGGTGATGCTGATGTTGTACTTGCCCTGGAGGTTTTACCAAGAAAACAGTTGCCACACTGACGGGGGGAGGGGGGGGGAGGGAGGTGAATTGTTGTGTTGTTGTGGTGGTGATGGTGGTTGTGGTGGTAGTTTGGGGTGGTGGTTTTGGTAGGGAGGGGGGGAAGGGAGGGGGGAGGGGAGGAAGGGAAGGGGGAGGGGGAGGGGGAGGGGGGGGGGGGGGGAGGGGGAGGGGGCAGAGGGAGGTGAATTGCTTTTGTTTTCATGACGATGGAGATGGAGATGGTGTACTTACCCTAGTGGGTCTCCCCAGGAAACACTTGCCACACTGACGGGGGGAGGGGGGAGGGGGGGAGGGAGAGGAAAGGGGAGCATACACACACATACACACCAAACATTCAAACAAGCAAGCACTCATCCATAGAAATCAAAGAGTTGCCTGTTAGCCTGCCAGACCCGTCTTTCACCTGCGAGCACACACAGGCATACGCATCAAACTTTGTATGTTGACAACTTTCGGGGGTAGTGCATGGGGTTAATAATGTAGACCTGAGCTCATATACACATACCCAGCCAGGGCTGTGCCCCCCCCACCACCACCACCACCACACACACACACACACACACACACACACACCGCAATCCAAACCACTATCGGGGCTTTAGCATGGGGTAAATAATGCACAGACCTGATCCCATCCACAGATGCCCATCCAGCGCGGTGCCCCCCCACCCTACCCACCTAACCCACCCAGCTTGCAATCCAAACTGCACTAAACCTACAGTTGCCTGTTCGTCTGTCTGACCAGTCTTCCGTCGCCGAGCAGGAAACTCCTCGAGCATGGGGGGCAGTTTTCATGACTGCCACCCTGGCAATCCTGAGCACTGCGTGGTGGTAGATGGTGTTTGATTAGGGTTTATTCTTATGTAGGGTTTCAATATCGCCCTGGTTGCAGGATTATTGCGCAATATATTATACAATACTGTAAGGTATATAGGTATATAATATTATACCATATCCAGCCATATCATACGATATATTGTACAATATATGGGGGTGGGGTGGGAGGGTGGGGTAGGGGGGGTGGGGTGGGGTGGGGGGGGGGGGGGGGGGGGGGGGGGTGGGGGGGGAGGGGGCAGAAGAAGTTGGCAGGAAGCTGCCCATGGAAGCTGCATGGAAGCTGGTGTGACTGGTGAGTATCAGCTCAGGGACAGAGTGCATGGAGGTTTGCTGATGCATGCTTTACACACAGTGGTGTACATGGAACATGCTCTGTACTGATTGCATCATGGCCAGGTGTGGGTTCAAAAGAGTGGGAGGCAGTACACGGGGCTAAACAAGGACCTGTTACCTGCTTGCACATGTGGCTGGCTGGGCCTCGTTAGCATGGGCTTCACGCAGGTTGCTCTCTGCCTGGGCACCATGCCATTAAGGGCGGCAGGCACTGATGATATAAGCATCGGGTCTCGTGGAACTGGTTGGAAGAGATGGGTAGGTCGTATATCGGTGCAAGAGAGAAGCCGGTGGATAAGTAGACGTGGGACGATTTAAATTAGCGACACTACAGTTAGAATGCGCAGAAAGCAATCATTCAGGTTGATTGACAGGGCGTTGTAGTATGGAGGGAAATACGCCTCCCGCGTGAAAAATCGGCAGTATCCATGCAGTATCGCAGTTCTGTTTCACGACGAACCCGAATTCGGTTATTAGTCGGTTGTTTTTCGACCCAAAGCTGGCGAAGAGTTGGTTGATAATCGGTTGCCAAAACGGTTCAACTACAAGCGCCTTTCAGCTCGGTCATTTCTCCGCAGCTCGCTTATGTTAGGTTAGGCCCTGCTTCTAGGCCCTTGTTTCGCGCACGCTCGGAAGCTGCTGTCCTTGGCGTACTTCAGCCCTAGCCATGCTATCTAGTGCCTTCTGTCTAGGCTTCTTGCGTACAAGCCCCATTGACTCCATCAAGCTGCATTCTCACATGGAGTTCAGAAGAGCACCAGGACAATCAAGCAAGCAGCATCGTTTCCCCTGCGACTAACAGTTTTGTTCTCACCGACCCCATTCCTTCGCATTCCCGCTTCTGAGAGGTCCAGATCGTCTTGGTCACATAGCCTTGCGCCTACGCTTCGCTCAGATTTCAATATGGGCCCGGCCTCTGTGAGCTCATCATTACCATCTGCAGCATCAGCAGCATCAGCATTATGATGATCATCAGCATCGTCAGCATCATGAAGATCACCATCAGGAGTAGCAGCATCTGGGCGGTTCGCAGACTCAGATATGGCTGAGGGTCTAATTCCCAGAAAAATCATCGTTTCTGGATCTTGTTGCCGGGACTGCGCATCGATCATGCCCATGCCCCTCACCCCAATGCTGCTTCCAAAATACCGTGGAACACTAATGCATTGCATAGAATGCGTACGCATGCTCATGGCCATAATACAACAAGGGATGAGCAGCTCACATCTATCATGCTCATTCTCCCCATCCCAATGCTGCTTCCAAAACACCCTGGAACACTCAAGCACTGCATATGATGCACACGCAATCATGCATGCTCATATCTATGCCATATCAAAAAGCTTGCGCTCTACCGCAATCATGCATGATCATGGCCATATTACAACTATCATGCCTATACACCAACATTTCATGCCAGGGCTGCACCCACTATGCGCATGCACACCATGCATTGTCTGCTACAACCATCATCCTGTTTCACACTCACGCTCATGCATGTACACGCTCATACCAATACTGCAACCATCATGCTCATTTTACAAAGAAACAAAGAGATCTTAAAAGGCGGCGGTGCTTGCAAGCCACAAAGACCATCGCATCGAAAAGAACTCTCAGATTAATTCTGATTCTCAGATACACTATCAGCCTAAGTCGCTGATCAGTCATTATGAATCAAAACATAAACTTGACCTTGAACTTGATTACTTGGCCTGCTTATGACAATTGTAATGTATGCAATGTATCAGTGTATGTAGTAACTATGCAAAGAAACAGAGAGAGAGAAG
Source organism: Chlamydomonas sp. ICE-L (assembly GCA_013435795.1). Classification (NCBI taxonomy): domain Eukaryota; kingdom Viridiplantae; phylum Chlorophyta; class Chlorophyceae; order Chlamydomonadales; family Chlamydomonadaceae; genus Chlamydomonas; species Chlamydomonas sp. ICE-L. Next base: position 28,905 of record JACBWV010000767.1, read on the forward strand.
GAGATAAAGAGAGAGAGAGAGAGAGAGAGAGGGAGAGATCTTAACAGGTGGCGGTGCTTGCAAGCTGCAAAGACCATCGGCCATCAACCCCAGACCATAAACCATCGTCATGTTCATCAACCCCAGACCATCAACCATCATCATGTTTCACTCTCACGCTCATGCACATACAGTCATACCAAGACCGCAACCATCATGCTCATTTTACAAAGAAACAGAGAGAGATCTTAAAAGGCGGCGGTGCTTGCAAGCCACAAAGACCATCGCATCGAAAAGAACTCTCAGATTAATTCTGATTCTCAGATACACTATCAACCTAAGTCGCTGATCAGTCATTATGAATCAAAACATAAACTTGACCTTGATAACTTGAAACTTTCACTTGAATGCTTGGCCTTGAAACTTGAACTTGAAACGTGACCTAGAACTTGATTACTCGGCCTGCTTATGATAATTGTAATGTATGTAATGCATCAAGGTGTTTGCATTAGCCCCTCAGGTGTATCAACCTTCTTTGGTGGTTGGCCCTAGTGAAAGCAAACGGGCTAGCCCCCTCAACCTCACGCGTCTTAACAAGGCTTACAATTGAATTATTTTTTCCAGGGCCTTTATTTACTTGTATTTTAGGTAATCCTTTGTGCTCAGGATTTCCTTTGCTACCGTGCGGCGAGGCTGGGGTGGCCGGTTTCATTAGCCTGGGCTAGGGGACTTTTCTACGCATTTAGCGTTCTGCCTGGTCACCGGAACGCCCCTTCTGCGATCCCCTTGAAAAGGAGGGACAGTTACCTGCGGCACTGCAGGGTACACAGTTCACTGAAGTGGGTTTCTTCCCTCCATTCAGGCCACCCCATGGGGATGTGGTAGTGTGGGGGTCCTGTGCGTTAGTCTAGTAACCTTTAGCCTCGGTTTGACACCTCGTTCAGGAGCCAACAGCCGTCCAGCTAGTATTGTGTGAGCATTTATCTTATAGCCACGCACGTTGTACAAGGATTTTTTTTCAGCTACTATTTTTCAGCTACTATGGCGTGAGCATTTATCTCGTAGCCAGGCACCTTGTACACCTCTTTCGTGTATGAGGATTTTTCTTCCGAGATCTTCTACAGCAGGTCGCCTGAAATCCTCGGTTGGTTTTGTTTGCATTTGCAAGCGCATTGGAATTTGCATGGTGCATGGGCATCAACCCAAGGACGCGTGGGGCATTATCTTTGAGGCGGTTGTCTGTTGGTGAACCGTTACCCTACGCCTGCAGACAACACAACCAGGCCTCCTTGATACGAGCACCTTGGGCGCATACCTGCTTTGTGCATTCTGCTTGTTGCACTGCCTGATCTTGACTGCAACTTGTCACTTAAATGTATATGTGTGTTGTGCATTCTGCTTGTTGCACTGCCTGATCTTGCCTGCAACGTGTCACTTAAATGCATCAACGAATGTATTATATGGCTCCAGCCAATGATTTGGCCGCTTGCCGTCTTCGGCAGGTGCGTCAACATTTGAAATCAAACAAGTGTATGCATCAACTCGTATCAACACTTCAATTCAAAGCATCTTTTTATAAAAACATCAACTTGAAGTTGGTTACATTGCTCCAGCAGACACCCCCTTCAACGAATGGCTCAGTGGCAGAGCTCCTAGAACGACGAAGGTGCCGGGTTCAAATCCCTACGAGTGCGCTTAAGTGTTCGCGGTCGCTGTCAACCGCCATGCTAGCTTTGTCCAGGTAAAGTCGCAGCCCTTTCCCCACCACTGTAAGACGGGGCTCCCCAAATACCACGCCCCACCAGGCGTTTCATTCCTTAGCTCCAGCAGACAATTTGACTGCTCACAGTGCTCACTGTCTTTGGCCAGCAATGTGGTTGGGTGCATTCAGTGTTATTCAGGAGGGGCCCCAGCTCTGCGTCCTGAGACGCAACCAATTTTACAGCCTGCTTCCTTCGAGTCTTCGAATCTACCAGCCCACAATCACCCCATAACTGACATATAGCCTGTGTCCTGCGGCGCAACCAACCCACTGAAGCTGCGTTTGCGATGCAACGGACCCTCCCAACGTTGCGTCTCGCCGGTCTCGGGACGCAACGGACCCTTAGACATTGTGTCCGCGACGAAGGACGCAGCGTAGTGGAACTCCCAGTGCTTAGGCACGTACTGTGTCCTGTTGAACGCAGGTCGGTGGCTCGAATCTCGTCAGGTGCACCTCCAGGGCCTTGGGCGGAGGACGCAGCATCCTGGACGTCAGCGATAGCTGTCTGTTGCCTTCTCTGTCCTATTGCTGTCCGGCGTATCGCTACCGGTATACACCGTGCCCTAAACCCCGCCTCCATTCTGGAGGCGCTGCTCTTCTCTCGTCCCTCACTCCTTCTTCCGCCACCGGCTATCGTGGGGGGTACCGCCCCCCCTAGCCACACACCCCGGTTTGATGGTGTTGTCCGAGGACCCCCTTTGGACAGCTTCCTTAATCACGCCGAATTGGCGTACTGCTTTTCTTTTCTCTAAGGGTTCGCCTAGTCCCCAGGGTAATTCAAAGCGCGCGCTTTTGCGCTTTTCAGCGCTGACTTTTTGACCCCCTCTGTGCTTTAAGCGCAGTTTTTTGCAACCCCCTTATCAGCTAGAAAGCACTTCGAAGAGTGGAGAGAGATGTATGCAGCGGAGACAGACGCGCCAATCTATACACGGAGACAAGAATAGCGTTACAAGGACAGGCGGATGCCAAAGAACACCAGCGGTGGGAGAGGCGGATGCCTGTAACCTGACTAGACCCTAAGTCAGGAATCTTAAGCCAGGCACCGGCTATACAGAGTGTGTCAGTGAGAGACCGATGACGCAGTCAACAGGAAGCTGTCACCGTGTCATGAAGGATGACACAGTCTACGGGAAGCTGACACAGTACAGACAGAAACACTGTCTGGGCCGATAGTTCTAAGGAAGTACATAAGTAGTCACCAAGTCATAAAACGCGTGAGAGCACCGCAATTCATGCTGACAATCCACCTATGACACAGGTGACATACAATACTACCTCTCCACCTATGGCACTGGGGACATAGAACTATATGTAACATATATAAAAAAAAAAAAATCAAAGAACTCCGAAAAAATCGAGAGAACTTCAAATGGAACCCAAAGGGTTATAGGAAGGAATGAAACAAGGCAAAAAATTCTAAAACAATTTGCCAAGCTAGAAAGAGAGGAAAAACTACTATCAAAAATGGGTAACAACGGTATAGAAAACCCGATCCGGGAATAGGAACCTAATGCCAAACTTTGATAACGAAAAGAAACTAATATGACCAAATGCAAGGATGACCCTAAGAAGAAGCGGTCATACCTAACATGCGGACAAACCTCCAGAACACAGCAGGATCAAGGGGCTTGGTGAAGGGGTCAGCACAGTTATCCACGGTGTGAACATAGGCAACATCCAGTGAACCATCCTCCACCAGCTCCTTGATGTAGTGATGAATAACATCAATGTGCTTGCTGCGAGGCAGGAGCTGCCAGTCTTTGGCCCAACTTAGAGACCCTAAGTTGTCACCCTGAATGGTAACCAAAGCACAAGGCAGACCCAGATCCACCCTCAATTTCTTCAACCATTGTACCTCCCTGGCAGCCTGGGACAGGGCCTGATACTCAGCCTCACTAGAGCTAATGGCAACAGTAGGCTGCCTCTTGCTCATCCAGTTCACTATGCACCCCCCAGCTAGCACAGCAAAGCCAGTCTGAGACCGCCTGTCAGACCCATCATCAGCAAAGGATGAGTCACTAAAGACAATAAAAGAGAACTCAGGGTTGTGGGTGTAAGTGAGACCCAGGTGGGAATGTGTTCTCAAATACAAGAGCAACCGCTTGGCAGCCCCCCAGAGAGGGACGGTAGGGTGAGCAGAAAACCTGGACAGGTAGCTCACAGCAAAAGAAATATCAGGCCTGGTGCAAGTAGCCAGGTATAGCAAAGCACCCACAAGAGAGAGGTACTGGCTATTAGACGGCAGGGGTTCTCCAGGGGCGTCAGAAACGGTGGACTTGGCCATGGGGGCAGCAAACCTGGGTGGGGCAGCATCAGTAAGACCAAACTGCTCCACCAGATCAACAATGTAGGTGTGCTGAGAGATGTTGATCTGAACACACCTGCCTTCAGAATCAAGTGTAACATGCATGTCCAAAGAGAGGAACTGAACCGGAACACCCATCTCTTTGACCTCCCAGCCAGCCTTTTCCATAGCCTGGATAAGCAACACATACCTATCCAGCTCACTAAAAGCACAGATAAAATCATCAACATAGGTCAGAACATAGCTCCACCCACCATCAGAATCCTTCCTAAAATACAGAGCAGGTTCAGCCTTGCACATAGTGAAGCCGTGTGCAACCAGAACCCGCTTGACATCCCTACTCCAAGCCCTGGGTGCCTGCTTCAATCCATAAAGAGACTTGAGCAGCTTGCACACAAGGGGAACACCGTTGGGACCAAGGTGCTGAAAGCCCTCAGGCTGGCGGCAGTACAGGTCCAGACCAGGTTCCAGCTTAGCGTTCAGAAACGCAGTTTTGATGTCCAGCTGCCGAACAAACATCTTTCTGTGAGTGATGGCAGCCAGGAGCACCCGAAGACCTGCTTTAGAGGAGACAGGGGCATATACGTCATGAAAATCCAGCCCAGGACGTTGCAGAAAGCCACGTACCACAAAACGTGCCTTGAAGCGTATAGAACCATCAACCCCAATCTTCTTCACAAATAACCACCTGCCTGACAGGATCTTTTGCTTACGAGGCTGTGGAGTGAGTACCCAAGTACCATGGGCATGTAGGGAAGCCATCTCATCCTTCATAGCAAGAAGCCATTGATCCCTGTCAGGGTTGGTAGGGAGCATGGCAGCTTTATAGGTTAGTTCAGTGGAGGGGGCAACAGATGCTCCCACGTACAAGCAGTTTACTTGTACATGAGCAGCGGGGATATCAGCAGTATCAGCAGTAACCGGTAGTAGAGCCCCCAGTGCAGAACTACTGCCTGGTTGAACAGGGCCGGCCTTATTTGCCTCTAATTCAACGAAGCCTGGGTCGACCGGAACACCCCAGCCATACGCAGTATCGGAGCCTGACCAATGATCAAGATCATCACTTGCACTATCGGCAAAGGCTACATCATCACCCGGGCTCCCGATTAATCTATCAGGAACGGCAGGAGGCGAAGCGCTCACCAACCCCTTCGAGCCATCCAAGATGATTGGAGCAGGGTGACTATTAGACAATGGACCTATAAGAGGCTCCACTATGATCTGAGATTGTCGTAATCCTAGAGCTTCACCGACGGAATTTGACGCAGAGGAGGGCCTGGCGACCCCCTGAGATTCGGCTAAGATTTTATCCGTAGGAACTGCAGAACCTCGCCCGCCCAGTGCATTCTCACGCAATACAGTACCAGCAGCCCCTGACCTGGGACGCAGAATCATCCTATGGCCAGGACAGTGGTCAACAATTGGGGAAAGCAAATGATCTAGGGAATGGACCGCAGCCTCAGGCATGTGTCCGTTGATAGCGGCAGGGATGCTAGAAACATACGGCGACCCGTCATAGGGAGGAAGCCCAGGAATACAGTTATAGCTAAACTGTTCATAGAAGAGTACATCACGACTCTCTACGACCTGGCGCAACTAAGGAACCCAAATAAAATAACCCTTACTCACCAGAGAATACCCAACCAGTCTACCAGATAACGCCCTTTCGTCCAGCTTGTTACGTTTCTTCCCATTGACTAACGTGACATAGCAGGGGCATCCAAACACACGTAACAACGACACATCAGGCATCACCCCATAAAACAACTCATAAGGTGTCTTGCGTCCCTGATTGGGCAGTCGGTTACGAAGGTAACAAGCAGCTAGGAAGGCATAAGGCCAGAAAGACTTAGCTAGCTTTGATTCCAGGTGGATACTCCTAGCTATAGACTGCAAGACCCCATTATACCTTTCCACAGTTGCGTTCTGCTGGGCAGTGTACACCAACGATAACTCATGTACTGCCCCAACCGATATCAGCCAATCCTCGAACCATTTAACTATAAACTCCTTGGCCCTGTCAGATCTCAGACACTTAAAGGCAAACCCCTGCAGCTGATTTGACCATCTGAGGATGATCGTTTGGACTGCTAAGGGAGCTTCATCCCTGGTCCTCAAGCACAATACTTCAGCAAAGCCAGAGAATTGGTCTATGAGGCACAGGATGTAAAACTCCCCACGCAGACCCCTAATATGAACTGGTCCCATGATATCCAAGTGAAGTCGTTGGAGAGGTGCACGGATCTCAGTTTTGCTTTCTTTAGGAAAAGGGAGACGTTTGCCCTTAGCCTTGTGACAAGCATCACATGGGATCTTACCCAACTTTTGCACTTGACCCAGACTGAGGGGTAAGTTCTTAACCATACCACTCTTGACAAGTTTGTGTAAGGCACTATAGCCGGGATGACCCAACCGCCTATGCCACAACCATGCAGGAGTGGTAGGGAGAACAACTCCACCGTCCTCATCAACATCAAGTGCAAACGCTGGATAATTGTCAGCAACTCTTAAACAACGACTGGAGGTGTGACAAGGCCTACATGCAAACTTGTACACACCATCACTGGAGGCAGGGAAGGACCAGAGAACAGAAGAGTCCTGAGTGGCAGTGCAACTAAGACTATCAAAAGAAACCTGGCAGTGGAGAGAATGAGCCACAGCATTTACTGACAGGAGATTCACCGGACAGTGAGGGATATAAAGAACATTGGTTAGAGTGATTGATGTTGGTAACCAATCACTACATAACACAATGGATCCCTTACCCTCTGACCGTTGAATCACCCCCGTCACCAAATCGAACCGTAGGCCCAACAGCAGAAGATTCAAACACAGTGAACAAAGACTTATCACCCGTGATTGACATTCCAGCTCCAGAGTCCACATGCCAGACACCCTCAGAAAGACTAGGGCTACACACGTTAGAGAACTTCGTAGTGCAAGAGAATAGGACAGAGCGTACCTCCTAGTTCTTGGACATGGCGTACCCATCAATCTGAGCCTGCAAGGAGGACAACTGCTTGCGAGTCAGCGAACCTGGAAGGGCCAAGGCAACGGGCACGGGTTCAATGCCCGGTGCACCAGCCTTGGCCTTTCGCAGGTGCTGATGTTTCGTCCAGCAACGGTCCTCCGAGTGGCTCGTTTTGGAAAGACAGGGGCCCCAAGTGCAATCCAAGCGCCGCTTGGTAGTCCCGGAACCCTGAGGACCAGGTCCCCTGCCACGCTGAAAAGCAGCATTGGCAGGGACTTGGGGAGGATCGCGGGACCAACCAGGATGCCTCGGATCAGACTTAGGGAGAGACACGTTCAAGAAATCTAATGATCTATATGCTGCCAGACAGGTCCAGTAATCAACAGGCTGGTTCTGATGCAGTGCGAGACCAAACTGTAGCCGCAGAGAGTCGAAGCGGGGGTGCATGATGCCATTAATAATAGTATGCATGGCATGGCGCTGAGGCTGTGGGTATCCCGCACTGCGGAGGTCAGTGCACAAGCCCCGGACCCTGCGAAAGAACACATCCACAGGTTCAGAGTTGTCCATGGTTGCACGCCGAAGCTCAACAAGCATGAGAGGGACACGAGCAGCAAGAGCATCAGAACGCTGTCTTCGGATATGCAAGAAGATATCCCGAGGAGTGGCAAAATCCTGATACACATTGACCATCGCATCCGTCATGTTCGCAAGCATCATAGTGAGACACATGAAATCCTGACGTTCCAGGGGCAGGGCACTAAAACCCAACAGTGCAGGATCTACACGAGACTCACCATGAGAGGCCGAGGGTCCAGCAGCAAGAGGATCTGGCACAGGAGCATACGAGGCACGAACCGACATAAAATACTCGGCAGCAATGCCAGCATCATATGCGCGCTGATCATCTAAGTTCCTAATGAGATCTAAGGAACGCGCAACACTCGCAACGAGCTCGAAATCAGGCCTAACAGGAACAAAACTGAGAGGGACCTTCACATACTGATACCCTCGGAGATCATTGTTCCTACGCCCAATCCCACCAAAGGTAACACCTCCAGGGGAAGGGTAGTTAATCCCTGCCTTCACAGGTCCTAGAAAAGCACGACACTCATGACCCAGCTCAGAGTAAGCCATCACACGCTTAGGGCGACCCTTTCTATCTAGATTAGCCCGAGTGGCTGCCTCATCCAGCCTACCGTACAAAGTGCGATCAAGAGAATCTCCAGCATACTGGGCTTGGCGAATAAGCCGGCAGTCCCGCACAGCCAGCCGCACAGGTGGTGTGCCATCAAGCAGATGTTCCCAGGATATGCCGGACAGCGTAGGATTCATAGACGGCGGAGGGCCAGGCGCAGGTGGCAGATCCACCGGTGGAGGTGGAGGGGGCTCCTGCGAGGTGCCAGCAGCAGATCTGTGGACACTCGTGGCAGCAGCCTCGCGAGCCCGAGTATGGTAAGCACCAAGAGCCCGCTCTGCAGGGTTGCGAGCCTGCTCTGCAAGGTTGAGTAGAGGACCCAAAGGACCAAGAGACGAACTCCGCAGCAAAGACGGCTTGACCACCTCAGGTAGGTCCGGTGGAAGCGGCGCAAGCAGAGCGGCAGACGGAGGCTTGAAGACCGCAGGAGAAGGTGCCAATTGAGGCTCATACACCGGAGAGACAGTGGAGGTGTGGAAAACCCTAGTAGCAGAAGAGGGAGTGACTCCACCGAAGTCGCCACTTCTGGCACTCTGTAGATCTTCCATACAATCATCAGAGTAATCTTCCTCTGAGTCGTCAGACTTGCCGGAAGCATAGCCATCTTCATGGCTATGGAGAGCAAGGTCTACAGTGTCGTAGGTAAAGCGGGCATCAGCGGGTGGAGGCGACCTTGCATACTGGATAATCTGTGTGGAAACACAGCATAGGCGCATCAGAATATCCTCAACCTCAGGTCGCAGACGTTGGACAAAAGGAGAAGGAGACGGAGAAATGGAGGTATTGGAGGGGGGGGTGGCTTCCATGATGGCGGAAGGAGACTCATCTCCGGCAGCAGAGGCCGCTGGCGCGCAATCATCTAGCCAATCAGTGGGAACACGAATCTTTAGAGGAAGAATTCGGTCGCATCCATTACTGATAATGACGCTCTCCATACCGCGCGACCAGGAAATACCATTCTGTGGGGTAAGTTTCTCGAAGCCGGCAGGAGGCCCACGCGGAAGTTGCATTGTAAAGCAGTGGTAGAAGTAATAAGCCCGTAACCTATCAGCTAGAAAGCACTTCGAAGAGTGGAGAGAGATGTATGCAGCGGAGACAGACGCGCCAATCTATACACGGAGACAAGAATAGCGTTACAAGGACAGGCGGATGCCAAAGAACACCAGCGGTGGGAGAGGCGGATGCCTGTAACCTGACTAGACCCTAAGTCAGGAATCTTAAGCCAGGCACCGGCTATACAGAGTGTGTCAGTGAGAGACCGATGACGCAGTCAACAGGAAGCTGTCACCGTGTCATGAAGGATGACACAGTCTACGGGAAGCTGACACAGTACAGACAGAAACACTGTCTGGGCCGATAGTTCTAAGGAAGTACATAAGTAGTCACCAAGTCATAAAACGCGTGAGAGCACCGCAATTCATGCTGACACCCCTGTGGACGCAGCAAGCATTTTTTGCGCTTTTTGCACTACAAAGCGCAGTTTTTTTGTTTTCAAGTCCGGTAGAGCGCTGGCCAATTTGGCCATTAGAAGTACCCTGCACTACTGTAGCACGAACTCAGGGCCCCCGTTGGTAAAACGATTGTTTGCAGTTCAGTTCATCAGTTTTGTTTTGAAGATTTTCCTAACGGATGGGCAAGTCCCTTTAGCCTATTAGGCCTACCCCTGGACTGTAACATACATACATTCAGGTTGTACTGCAAGCCTTGGCTGGTGTGCATCTTGTAGCAAGGTAGCTGCATTTACGTAGCATATGGTTATACAGCCCTATCTAGCCCCCTTATGGGGAGATTTTGAGAGTCGGGAGAGTACCGTATTCCCTGCAGGTTTGTGTGACGTTGTGAATGCGTCATACACGGATTACACGCGCTCTTGCCCAAGGTAATGATAACGCCTGGTGGGCGGGGCGTGGTGTTAAAGGAAATAGTAGGGGGCCCTGGCGGGTCCCCTGGAGGTCGGCCCCTGGTGTGGTGTATTGTTCGTCAAGCAGCAGTAGCAGCCTCCTTGGTGATGGATGCACAAGCAGTTGCTTACTTAGCCGAATAGCCGTACAATTTAATATCGGGGAGTTCAAGAATCAATGTAGCATGGCATGGCATTATTATTCAACTTGGTGGCCTGTAAGGCAAATGAGCTTATTAGCTCACTGACTTCCCGAAGTTCCATGGAGGCAGGTGCAGCAACTCCCGAGGCTACAGTTGCTACTTCGCAACCTGCAGGAACTAGTGCGAAAGAGCAGATTTCCTTGTCAAGCACAATGCGCTGATGTAATGAGCTACGAGAGTCACGTAGAAGCGAATTCTTCAAGGGTAAACCGTAGACGTGCTCCAGGTCCCTAGATTGAGTTCACAAGACAGGAGGGAAACGACAAATGAAAACGCCGCGTCCACAGTTCGTAACACTGAGATACGTACGCGAAAAAGTGCCCTCAGAGGTAATCCGCCCTCGACGGGAATCGATCACGAGTCGGTTAGATTTCAGGCCAGTCAGATTAACCGGCAATTTTGACCGGCGTTCTTGGGAAATGTGAAAAACAGCACGAACAGCACGATTTCGCTTAAGTATCGCATAAGTCTGTCATCCTTCGGGGGGCGACCAAACCCAATGTATATGTATGTGGTATGTTGCTCAAACCCTCACTGTTATAAAACTGTCCAGCTGCCTCGGCGCTGTTCAGTCTCGGCATTGATTTTTGCTGAGTATGTAACAATTTTCTCTCTCTCACCAACCGACGAACCGTCGTACGCGGGTAGAGAGCGGGTCATCTATCTCAAATGGACAAGCTACCATCGCGGTTGACAACGACCTGCAACGCTATGAGCGACCGTAGGAGGAATCGAACCCCTGAGTCTTCGTCCTCGGAGTGATACAGTGACCACTAGGCCAATGTATATCACTGAAAAAGTTGTAGCGCTCTTGCCCAATTATATGCTCTTGATTGTAATTTACTTGTTACATGGATGTACGCTAAGCACCGGATGTTCAGCCAGCCCAACTCCGCTCTTGACTTTAATTTCATTGTTACAGACTGGATGTTCAGCCAGCCCACCTCTGCTTCTGATTTAATTCAATTGCTTCATGGATTTACTCCAAGCTCTGCATGGTCAGCTAGTCCACATCTGCTCTTGATTTTACTTTAATTGTTACATACTGGATGGTCAGCCAGTCCACCTCTGCTCCTGATTCGAATTGTTACATTATTTTACAGCAAGCTTGGGAAGACTATTTTTGAGCACGTTACAAGGAAATGTAACAATAACATGTAAGCCAAACGACGCTTTGCCAACTGGATTTTATATATCAACCGAGTCAGATCCAGCCATGGACCCCTTTGCCAAATATTGCCAATTGTTTGCCCCCCCCCCCCCCCCCCCCCCCCCCCCCAATGTTTGCCCCCTTTGCCAATTTTGCCATGCTTTCTGATACCCATTCGAAGGGAAATGCTCCCATTTGCCAATACTTATTATTGCCATTACTAGAGGGAGTTAAGGCACTACTTAAAGCCGTTCCCTACTTACGGCACTATTTAAGGCCGTTCCATACGGCATATTGCCGTTCCCTGTTTCCGTTAAGACACTAATGCCTTCATCTAACACAACTAGATACTAACACACAATATTAAGGCCGCTCCCTACTTATGGCACGTTCGGTATGTCGGTATATCTACCGTACTACCGGTATGTCTGGTGGTTATATTTATCTCCCGATACTCCGTAAGTATCTCACAGAGTCACAGGGCGACGACCTATGGACTGTCTGAGACAACGAAAATGTAAACCTAGATTGTACTACGGTATGCAGGCGGTTAGGCGCCTTAAAGCAATTCTGCGGATGATTTGTATTGGGGTTTTCGAAACACATTGTAGTTCGTGGTTTGCACTCCGACCTTAAAGAATTTGGCCTCAGAATTCTTACATTTGGGCCTCAGAATCGAGAATTCGGGGAATTATGAGTGGAGAGAACGAAATGTTACTTCGGCTGAAGTTACACGCCGGCTATCAACGAGACAACATAAATCCACCTTTACACTAACCAGAGACCATTTTGTTGAGTCAATGGTCGCAACACAAATGCTAAATATGAATGACCACCGGTATCTATAAACATCTTGTAATAGTTTGCTAATGATGATGATGATGATGCTAATGATGATTACATTTTTACTGGCGGCCTACTGGACTTCAAATGCGCCCTCGGCTTGACGGAGTCAATGGGGGCTAAGAAGCAGTTTGACGGTCAAGATACGGTGACTATAGCTAGCTCCGGCTTACGCTGTGGTGTCCTTAACTTCACGTCCTGTGAGAAACTGTATTACACGGATGCAACAATTTCAATTGACGGTCGAGATAGCTGCCCCAACCAACGGATAAGGGACATAACAAGTGAACAAGTCTTTCTCTCTTTCTCTCTCTCTCTCTCTCTCTACCCCCCTTCCTCTCTAAAGCCATGTAACAATTCAATACAATTAAATTGATATGGGAGTGAGGTAGCACACAACCTTTAATACGCCACACACACATACACAAACTGGCACAGGCCTCATGCCTCACACACCAGGTCACACACACACACATACACACGCGCAAAGTCACAAGCCTCATGCCATGCCATGGGAGAGAGCCTATGATTCTCCTAGAACATGGAACCCTATGATTTTTCCTAATACTGAGACTTCTACAACTGTGGAGCCCAAGGCATCGCCCCCTGATATTCCCCCTATCTCGGCAGCCCGACCCTCCTCCGCCTGTTGCAGTGTACTACTAAGCGCGCGCGGCAGTGCGACTTCGCGCACGCTTTTTGAGCCCCACAGTGCGTTTCGCGTAGTTTGTTCAACCCCTGCGGGCGCAGCGCGCAGTTTTTGAACTAAAAAGCGCTGGCCAATTTTACGTTTGTGCGCTTCAAGCGCTGACCAATTTGACAAAATGTAGTACCCTGCTGTATCGGTGATGCGGAGCATGAAGAAGAAGTGAAGGCAGCCATCCTAGAACATGGACCCCGTGTTAGACATCTGCACCCCATTATCATGCTGTGACGTGTTCTGTTGAGTTTGGATAAGGTTCTGCACAAAGGGACTGATGGTTGCGCCTGCCCCCCGTGCCCTGGACCCCCGTGAGTGCTGTCCCGAGCCCCCCATAGGCGTTGGGGCTGAGAAGGTTTCATCAGATCCAATAATGCAAGTCCGCTCGTTGTGGCCCTCAAATCTGCGGTGGCACGCAAAATTGCACGATTAGATGGGGCATTTAGGGTCGTAAAACATATATTCAACTCTCCCCCCCCCCCCCCCCCCCGGTCATTGGGGCTGAGAAGGTTTCAATAATGTGTGTCCGTTCGTTGTGGCCCTCAAATCTGCGGTGGCACGCAAAATTGCACGATTAGATGGGGCATTTAGGGTCGTATAACATATATTCAACTCTACCCCCCCCCCCCCCCCCCCCCCCCCCCCCCCCCGGTCATTGGGGCTGAGAAGGTTTCAATAATGCGAGTCCGCTTGTTGTGGCCCTCAAAGCTGCAGTGGCATGCAACATTGCACAATTATATTAAAAGATGGTGATATAGGTGTTGTAACAATTATATTAAAATTTACCCCCACACCATAAAGAGCAGCGCAAATAACGTCTTGGGCTAGTCCTTGAAGCCTATTTGGCAACCCCCTGGACTGCAACATAGATACATACATACATACATACATGCATACATACATACATGCATGCATACATACATACATACATACATACATACATACATACATACATACATACATACATACATACATGGACATATATACATACATACATACATACATACATACATACATACATACATACATACATACATGCATGCATGCATACATACATACATACATACATACATACATACATACATACATGGACATATATACATATATACATACATACATACATACATACATACATACATGGACATATATACGTGTCTGCTCGCTATTGCACTCAAAGCTGCAGTCGCACGCACATGGCACAATTATATAGATAGGAGCTGTAAAAAGACATTAAATTGTACCCCATGCTCAATGAGTAGCATTAATAAAATTAATTGTTTTTACATTCAACTTTACTGCCCCCCCCCCCCCCCCCCCCACACACACACACCTCCCCATGATATTTCGACCCTTTGGGACCAATGTCAGAAAAGTTATTATTTTATTATTAAAAAATAATTAATAGAATGGGACCAAAGTCAGAAAATTTATTATTTTATTATAAAAAAGTAATTAATAGAATGGGACCAATGTCAGAATTTTTTGACAAGTGATGCAAATGGAATATAAAACTTCACTTCCGAATAATTGTTTGATCTTTGATCTGGGGCTCAGTTCATCATTTTGTTTTAGCCCTTCCTATACGGTTGGGCAAGTCCCTTTAGCCTATTTGGCCTACCCCTGGAATGTAACATACATACATACATACATACATACATACATACATACACACATACATACATCATATGTTACTCCCCGGCCAGGAAAGTTCGATACACAACCCCATATAACACAAATGAAATATAAAAATTCACGTACGCATGATAGTTTGATCCTCTGCCCCCCCCCCCCCCCCCCCCCCCCCCCCCGGCCCCCCCCGCCAGGATAGTTTGATTAATAACCCCATAAACAGCCATAAATAATACGAATTACATTACATTACATTACATTACATTACATTACATGTTAAAGTCTACTTGAAACCGCGAGGGAATGACGAATGAAATATACAATTCACATACGCATGATAGTTAAAACTTCTGGACCCCCCCCCCCCCCCCCCCCCCCCCCCCCCCCCCCCCGCCAGTAAAGTTTGATAAGTAACCTCATAAACAATATAAATGAAATGCCGTTTTATACAAATCACTTATGCATGATAGTTTGATCCTCTGCCCCCCCCCCCCCCCCCCCCCCCCCCCCCCCCCCGCCAGGATAGGTTGATCAATAACCCCATAAACCGCCATACATAATACAAATGAAATATACAATTCACTTACGCATGATAGTTTGATCCTTTTAAGCCCCCGCCAGGAAATCGAATCTTTTCGCGCCAGCTGCCAAAGTCAAATTCGTAGCGCTTGGCGACATAAATACCAACTACGGCCAACAGGGCCATGGCAATGAGGACCCCGACAATGATGCCAGCTATGTCTCCTCCTGACATTCCATCAGATGAGCTGTCATCCTGGGGACCTGCCACACTGTCAGCACCATCAGGGCTAGGCCCCCCAGATTCAGGGCTAAGCCCCCCTGGGTCAGGACTAGGCCCCTCGAGGGAAGGGCTAGGCCTCCCTGGGTCAGTGGAGGGGGGGGACCTAGAGTCCTCAGGTTGCTTAGGAGGTAGTGGAGGGCGAGCTGTCAAGATGGCTGGCGGTGGTGACGGACAGGATTGATTGAGGAGGGTTCCAGCGACCTCAGTCTGTGTAGGCGATGGGGGGCGGGAGGGTTGGGTTGGGTTGGGTTGGGGGGTTGGGGGGTGGGGGGGTGGGGGGGAGTTTGGGAGGGTTGGGAGGGTGGGATCGCTGGAGGTGGTGACGGACAGGATTGATTGAGGAGGGTTCCAGCGACCTCAGTCTGTGTAGGCGATGGGGGTTGGGAGGGTTGGGTTGGGTTGGGTTGGGGGGTGGGGGGTGGGGGGAGTTTGGGAGGGTTGGGAGGGTGGGATCGCTGGAGGTGGTGACGGACAGGATTGATTGAGGAGGGTTCCAGCGACCTCAGTCTGTGTAGGCGATGGGGGTTGGGGGGGTTGGGGGGTTTAGGGGGGTAGGAAGTTTGGGAGGGTTGGGAGGGTGGGATGGCTGGAGGTGGTGACAGGCAGGATTGATTAAGGAGGGTTCCAGCGATCTCAGTCTTCGTATGCAATGAAGGAGGGGGGGAAGGTGTGTGTGTGTGTGTGTGTGTGTGTGTGTGGTGTGTATCATGTGTATCATGTGTATGGTGTGTGTGTGACTAGTCTATTCACATGATTCATAAACACATATATACACACATTCCCATATCATTCATAAACACACACATACATCATTCATACATCATGATCACATATATATACACACATTCCCGTATCATTCATAAACACACACACACACATCATTCATACATCATGATCACACATATATACACACATTCCCGTATCATTCATAAACACAAACACATATATGCATATACACATCATTCGTTAATACACACACAAATCATTCATAAAACAAACACACACATACATCATTTTTAAGCACACACATACACATACATCATTTGTAAACACACATACATCATACATCACACATACACATACATCACACATACATCATACATACATCACACATACATACATAAATCACACATACATCATTAATACATCACACACACATCATACATACATCACACATACACATACATACATACATCACACATCACACATACATCATACATACATCACACATACATACATTCATCACACATACATCATAAATACATCACACATACACATACATGCATACATCACACATACATCATACATACATCACACATACATCATAAATACATCACACATACATACATACATCATACATACATAACACATACATACATACATCACACATACATCATACATACATCACACATACATACATACATCACACATGCATCATAAATACATCACACATACATCACACATACATACATACATCATACATACATCACACATACATCATACATACATCACACATACATACATACATCACACATACATCATACATACATCACACATACATACATACATCACACATACATCATACATACATACATATATCACACATACATCATACATACATCACACATACATACATACATCACACATACATCATACATACACATACATCACACAAACACACACATTCACCATTCATAAACACAAACACACACACATATCATTCATAAACACAAGCACACACATACATAATTTGTTAACATGCACACACACGCACACACACATCATTTGTAAAGACAAACACCCGCACACGTCATTCGTAAAGACAAACACACACATACACACACATACATCATTTGGTAACACGCACACCCACACACATCATTCGTAAAGACAAACACCCACACACGTCATTCGTAAACACTAACACACACATACACACACATACATCATTCATAAATACTAACCCACACGCACACACACATGCATCATTCGTAAACACACGCACGCACGCACATACATACATACATACATACACATACATCATTTGGTAACAAGCACACATCATGTGTAAAGACAAACACACACGCGCACACACATTCATCATTCGTAAACACAAACACACAAACATACACACACACATACATCATTCATAAACACGAACACACAAACATACACACACACACATCATTCATAAACACGAACACACAAGCATACACACACACATCATTCATAAACACGAACACACAAACATACACACACACACACACATTATTCATAAACACGAACACACAAACATACACACACACATACATCATTCATAAACACGAACACACATACATACACACACACACATCATTCATAAACACTAACACACAAACATACACACACACATACATCATTCATAAACACGAACACACAAACATACACACACACACATCATTCATAAACACGAACACACACACATACATCATTCGCAAACACAAACACACAAACATACACACACACATACATCATTCATAAACAAAATACAAACACACACAAACGTCATTCACACGCATACATCATTTTTAAACGCAATCACACACACACACACACACACACGTCATTCGCACCTGAGGAGGAGGGTCCTTGACCCATTTGGGTATTGCGCCACACAAGCCACTGCTGTTGATCGCATTCAGCATGACCAAGGACTTCATCGCAGCCCACTCCTTGGGCACCGTTCCCTGGCATGAGGTGTGTGTGTGGCGTGTGTAATGGAGAAGGGTGTGTGTCTGTGTTTGTGTCACCTTCCCATGGCAAGAGGTGCGTGAGTGTGTGGTGTAGGTGTGTGGTGTGTGGTGTGTGGTGTTTTGTAGTGTGTGTGTGGTGTTGTGTGGTGGTGTTGTGGTGGTGTGATTGCATTCAGCATGACCAGGGACTTCATCACAGCCCACTCCTTGGGCAACGTTTCCTGGCATGAGGTGTGTGAGTGTGTGAGTGTGTGCAAT
Source organism: Chlamydomonas sp. ICE-L (assembly GCA_013435795.1). Taxonomy (NCBI): domain Eukaryota; kingdom Viridiplantae; phylum Chlorophyta; class Chlorophyceae; order Chlamydomonadales; family Chlamydomonadaceae; genus Chlamydomonas; species Chlamydomonas sp. ICE-L. The sequence continues at coordinate 47,337 of JACBWV010000767.1, forward strand.
GGGGAGGGGTGTGTGTGCCTGTATGTGTGGGTGGTCTGGTGTGGTGGTGGTGTGTGGCATGACCAGGGACTTTGTGTCAGCCCACTCCTTGGGCACCGTCCCCTGGCATGAGGTGTGTGAGTGTGTGCGTAATGTGCAGGGGTGTGCCTGTGTGTGTGTGTCACCGTCCCCTGGCAAGAGGTGTGTGAGTGTGTGTGGTGGTGTGTGGTGGTTGTGTGTTGTGTGTTGTGTGTGTGGTGTTGTGTGGTGGTGTGGAGAGGTGTAGTGGTGTGTGGTGTGAACAGGGGCTTCATGTCAGCCCACTCCTTGGGCACTGTCCCCTGGAAGGTTTGTGGGGTGTGGTGTGTGTGCCTGTGTGTGTGTGTGTGGTCTGGGGTGGTGGTGGTGTGTTGCATGACTAGGGACTTCATCACAGCCCACTCCTTGGGCACCGTCCCCTGGCATGAGGTGTGTGAGTGCGTGAGTGTGTGTAATGGGGAGGGGTGCGTGTGTGTACCTGTGTGTGTGTGGGTGGTCTGGTGTCGTGATTGCATTCAGCATGACCAGGGACTTCATCGCAGCCCACTCCTTGGGCACCGTCCCCTGGCAAGAGGTGTGCGGGTGTGTGTGTTGGGTGTGTAGAGGTGTGTCTGTTTATGCATGTGTGTATATACTCACCACAATATATATGTACAGGGGGGGGGGGGGGGGGGGGGGGGGGGGGGGCAGAAAAGACAGATTTTGGGCCGCATGTTCAATGTGGTGGCCGATTCAGATGGGAGTTGGAATTGTGGAAGTTTCATACAGAAGGAGGGGAAAAATAAAGTTTGGAACAGTATTTTTTACCCCTCCCCCTCCCCCCCCCTCCCCCCCATCCTAAAACCCGCTTACCTCACCATACCCCCCCTAAAATGGGGGTCATTCGAAAGATCTTTTCTGGCCCATTCCAGTCATACTCTTACATCTTTCATGGGGTTGCCCAAACATGATTTATCGCGAAGTTCAGATTTGGGCCACTTTGGGTAAAAAAACATTTGGACCCCTCTCTAACTTCTGTATAACTTTATTTTGGCTAAAAACATGTTTGTTTTGTATCTTGAGGATAAGCTCTAGTTAAAGGGAAGGTGCGGTTTGGAAGCTTTTTTCTTGCACCCCCCTCGTGTGTATATATGTATATATATATATATATATATATATATATATATATATATTAATACATCATTCATACACACAAACACACATTCAGACACATCCTGTATTGCAAGTGTGTGTGTGTGTAGAGGTATGTGTCTGTATGTCTGCACTCACCACAAGACCAAGACAGTTAGACATATCCAGTGTGGCCAGTGGTTGTGTGTGTGTGTCTGTGTGTGTCTGTGTGTGTCTGTGTGTGTCTGTGTGTGTCTGTGTGTGTCTGTGTGTGTCTGTGTGTGTCTGTGTGTGTCTGTGTGTGTCTGTGTGTGTCTGTGTGTGTCTGTGTGTGTCTGTGTGTGTCTGTGTTCATACTCACCACAAGACCAGGATAGTTGGACACATCTAGTGTGTCTGTGTTTGTTTGTGTTTGTGTGTCTGCGTCTTCGTGTGACTGTGTGTGTGTCTGTGTGTGTCTGTGTTCATACTCACCACAAGACCAGGACAGTTAGACACATCCAGTGTGTCTGTGTGTGTTTCTATGTGTCTGTGTCTTAATGTGTCTGTGTGTGTCCGTGTTCATACTCACCACAAGACCAGGACACTTAGACACATCCAGTGTGTCTGCGTTTGTTTGTGTTTGTGTGTCTGCGTCTTCGTGTGACTGTGTGTGTGTCTGTGTGTGTCTGTGTGTCTTTGTGTGTGTCTATGTCCTTGTGTGTGTGTGTCTGTGTGTGTAGCGGTATGTGTCCGTCTGCACTCACCACAAGACCAGGACAGTTGGACACATCCAGTGTGGCCAGGCGCTTGAATGAGCTCCATTCGGGCGGTAGTGAGCCAGTCAGCTGTTGCATGTGACCGATGTACAACACATCCAACGCGTCGTAAAATGCCCAGCTGGCAGGGTAGGGCCCAGAGAACCTGGGGGGGGGGGGATTGGCGGTACAGAGCCAGTCAGCTGTTGCATGTGACCGATGTACAACACATTCAACACGCTGTGAAACGCCTAGCTGGCAGGGTAGGGCCCAGAGAACCTGGGGGGGGGGGGGGGGGGGGGGGGGGGCGGGGTGGGGGTTGGGTACAGAGCCAGTCAGCTGTTGCATGTGACCGATGTACAACACATTCAACATGTCGTAAAACGCCCAGCTGGCAGGGTAGGGCCCAGAGAACCTGTGAGGGGTTTGGGTTGGCGGTACATCACACAAAAACTCACTTGTTGCGATACGCCACCATAACCAAAAAAAGAAAAAAACTCACTTGTTACGATACGCCACCATAAAAAAAAACTCACACATTGGGATACGCCACCATGAATAAAAAATCACTGCTTACGATACGCCACCATCACAAACAAAAAAAACTCATTGCGATACAGCTCCTTGAAATCTGCTTGAACAATACAAAAAGAAAAAACTCACTCGTTGCGATACAGCTCCAGTATCTAGCAACACCTTAACAAACATTCCATCTTAAACAAGCAAAACAATCCTTCATAAACAAGAAAAAAAAGAAACAAACTCACTCGTTGCGATACAGCTCCATCATCCAGCAACACCTTGAAAACAAATCCATCTTGAAACCTGCTTGAACTATACAAAAATAAACAAACTCACTCGTTGCGATACAGCTCCAGTATCTAGCAACACCTTAACAAACATTCCATCTTAAACAAGCAAAACAATCCTTCATTAACAAGAAAAAAAAGAAACAAACTCACTCGTTGCGATACAGCTCCATCATCCAGCAACACCTTGAAAACAAATCCATCTTGAAACCTGCTTGAACTATACAAAAATAAAAAACTCACTCGTTGCGATGCAGCTCCAGTACGCGAAGCTTGTCAGAACCAGGGGGGAACTCAGGCAAAAAAAGGAAAAAGGGGTCTCAGATGAGAGGGGAATTCAGGCGAAAAAGTAAAAAGGGACCCAGAGAGGAACTTTGGCAAAAAAAAGAGGAACTTTGGCAAAGAAAAGGAAAAAGGGGTCTCAGATGAGAGGGGAATTCAGGCGAAAAAGTAAAAAGGGAACCAGAGAGGAACTTTGGCAATAAAAAGGAAAATGTCAATTGCTGCGATACAGCTCAAGTATCTAGCAACACCTTCAAAAACAATCCATCTTGAAACCTGCTTGAACAATACAACAATAAAAAAAATCACTCGTTGCGATACAGTTCTAGTATTTGAAGCTTGTCAGACCCAGAGGAGAACTCAGGCTTCCAAAAAGAAAAAGGGGACCCAAAGGGGAACTTCGGAAACAAACAAAAAAGCTCACTCGTTGCGATACAGCTCCAGTATTAAGCAACACCTTGAAAAATGAGAGAATGACACTGTTGGGTCAGGGGGGGGTTGTTGGGTCACTCATTGCGGGAAAAAAACTCACTCGTTGCGATAAAGCTCCAGTATGCGAAGCTTGTCAGACCCAGAGGGGAACTGAGGCCAGGGTCCCCCTAGGGCGTTCTCATTGAGCATGACTTGGGTGAGATTCATGAGGGTGGAGAACTGGGGGGGGTACTCGCCCTCTAGCAGGTTGTCGCTGAGGTCAAGGATCGCTAGGTTGATCAGCTCTGACCACTCCTGGGGTCGGGGTGGGGTGCGGGTGAGTTAGGGGAAGTGTGGGTGGGAGGTGTGTGTGTGTGTGTGTGTGCAGGGGTGGGGGTGGGGGTGGGTGTAGTGTGGGTGGGAGATGGGTGGGTGGACTGGGGGGAGATTCATGAGGGTGGAGAACTGGGGGGGGGACTGGCACACTAGCAGGTTGTCGCTGAGGTCAAGGATCGCTAGGTTGATCAGCTCTGACCACTCCTGGGGTCGGGGTGGGTGTGTGGGGGGAAGTGTGGGGGGCTAGAGTGGGTGGGAGGTGTGTCTGTAGGGGGGAGGGGTGGGGGTGGGGGTGGGTAGTGTGGGTGGGAGGTTCATGAGGGTGGAGAACTGGGGGGGGGACTCGCACACTAGCAGGTTATCGATGAGGTCAAGGATCGCTAGGTTGATCAGCTCTGACCACTCCTGGGGTTGGGGTTGGGGTGGGTAGGGGTGGGGGGGGTGGGGGTGGCGGGTAGTGTGGGAGGGAGATGTATGGGTGGGTGGGAGGTGTGTGTGTGTGTGTGTGTGTTGGGGGGAGGGGGGGTGGTGGGGGTGGGGGGTGTGTAGTGTGGGTGGGTGTATGTAGGGGCGAGGGGGGTGGGGTAGTGTGGGTGCGAGGTGTGTGTGTGTGTGTGTGTGTGTGTGTGTGTAGGTGGGGGGGGGAAGCGTGTGGGTGGGTGGGTGAGGGTGTGTGTGTGTGTGTGGCTTTCAGCGAATATGACTCACTGGTTAGATGTTTCCTGTCCAGTTGTTCGTGGGACCCAAGGACAACCGATCTAGTTTGCTCAATACGATCCAGCTACTAGGCAGCTACCAGGTTGCTACCAGGAAGCTATAAGGCAGCTACCTGACTATAGCGCATCACCGGTGGTATGTTTCCTGTTCAGTTTTTCATAAGACTCAAGGACATCCGCTCCAGTTTGCTCAACACGATCCAGCTGCTAGCCAGCTACCTGACTCACTGGTGTTATGGTTCCTGTCAAACTGTTGATAGGGCCCAAGGACAAGTGCTCCAAATTGGTCAAGGTGCTCCAGCTACTAGGCAGCTACCAGGCAGCCACCATGCAGCTACTAGGCAGCTACCTGACTTTAGCATACTCATTGGTCAACGTGCTCCAGCTACTAGGCAGCTACCAGGTAGCTACCAGGCAGCCAATAGGCAGCTACCAGGCAGCTACTAGGCAGCTACCAGGCAGCCAATAGGCGGCTACCAGGAAGCTACTACGCAGCTACCTGACTTAAGTATACTCACCGGTGGTATGTTTACCGTTCAGTTGTTCATAAGACTCTAGGACATCCGCTCCAGTTTGGTCAACACTATCCAGCTACTAGGCAGCTACTATGCAGCTACCTGGAAGCTACCATGCAGCTAATAGGCAGCTACCTGACTGTAGCGCACTCACCAATGGTATGTTTCCCGTTTAATTGTTCATAGGTCCCAAGGACAATCGCTCCAGATTGGTCAACGTGCTCCAACAACCATGCAGCTACCCGGTAGCTACCAGGCAGCTACTAGGCAGCTACCTGACTGTAGCACACTCACCGGTGGTATGTTTCCTGTCAAACTGTTCATATGATCCAAGGACAAGCGCTCCAGATTGGTCAACGTGCTCCAGCTACTAGGCAGCTACCTGACTATAGCGTCCTCACTGGTGGCATGGTTCCCGTCAAACTGTTCATTGGTCCCCAAAACAATCGTCCAGATTTGTTAACACAATCCAGCTACTAGGCAGCTACCTGACTATAGCGTACTCACTGGTGGGATGGTTCCCGTCAAACTGTTCATAGGTCCCAAGGACAACCGCTCCAGATTGGTCAACGTGCTCCAGCTACTAGGCAGCTACCAGGCAGCCAATAGGCAGCTACTAGGCAGCTACTAGTCAGCTACCTGACTGTAGCGCACTCAACGGTGGTATGTTTCCCGTCAAACTGTTCATTTGTCCCAAAAACAATCGCTCCAAATTGGTCAACGTGCTCCAGCTACTAGGCAGCTGCCTGACTATAGTGTACTCACCGGTGGGATGGTTCCCGTCAAATTGTTCATAGGTCCCAAAGACAACTGCTCCAGGTTGGTCAACGTGCTCCAGCTACTAGGCAGCTACCAGGCAGCTACTAGGCAGCTACCTGACTATAGTGTACTCACTGGTGGGATGGTTCCCGTCAAATTGTTCATAGGTCCCAAAGACAACTGCTCCAGGTTGGTCAACGTGCTCCAGCTACTAGGCAGCTACCAGGCAGCTACTAGGCAGCTACCTGACTATAGTGTACTCACTGGTGGGATGGTTCCTGTCAAATTGTTCATAGGTCCCAAAGACAACCGCTCCAGATTGGTCAACGTGCTCCAGCTACTAGGCAGCTCCCCTGTCAACCCTCCGTGGTGGATGGTGATGGTTGTCAAGGTCGTGAGGGAGGACCAGGAAGAAGGGAGGGGACCATTGACTGCACTGCTAGGGAGGGAGATGCCTACTAGGGTTGAGTTATCCTGGGAGCAAGCGATGCCATACCTGGGTGAGGGTGGAGAAGGATGGGTGTGTGGATGTGGTCGTGAGAGTGGTTGTGAGAGTGGGTGTGGAGGGGGCTGCGGAGGGGTGTGGGTGTGGGTGGGGGTGGGGGTGAGAGTGGGTGTGGAGAGGATGTGGGTGTGGGTGTGGATGTGGGTGTGGGTGTGTGGGTGCAGAGGGGGCTGGGGGTGTTGAAAGGGATGCGGATGGGGGCTGCGGAGGGAGATGCCGACTAGGGTTGAGTTGTCTTGAGAGCAAGCGATGCCATACCTGGGTGCGGGTGGAGGTGGATGGGTGTGTGTGGGTGTGTGAGAGAGTGGGTGTGGGTGCGAGTGTGGGGGGGGATGGGGATGTGTGAGTGTGTGTTTGTCAAGGCGTTGAGGGAGGACCAGGAGGGAGGGAGGGGACCATTGACTGCACTGCTAGGGAGGGAGATGCCTACTAGGGTTGAGTTTTCTTTGGAGCAAGCGATTCCATACCTGGGTGAAGGTGGAGGGGGATGCGGATGGGTGTGGATGTGGTTGTGTGTGTGGGTATGGAGGGGGATGCGGATGGGGGTGTGGACGTGGTTGTGTGTGTGAGTATGGAGGGGGATGCGGATGGGGGTGTGGATGTGGTTGTGGGTGTGGGTATGGAGGGGGATGCCGGTGTGTGTGTGTGGGTGTTTGTCAAGTTCGTGAGGGAGGACCAGGAGGTAGGGAGGGGACCATTGACTGCGATGCTGCGGAGGCTGATACAAGGGTTGAGTTTTCTTTGGAGCAAGCGATGCCATACCTGGGTGCGGGTGGAGGGGGAGGGGGAGGGGGAGGGGGGAGGGGGAGGGGGAGGGGGAGGGGGAGGGGAGTGTGGATGGGTGTGTGTGGGGGTGTGTGCGAGAGTGGGTATGTGTGTGGGGGTGGAGGAGGATGTGGGTGTAGGTGTGGGTGTGGGTATGGAGGGGGATGCGGATGGGGGTCTGGGTGCGGGTGAAAAGGGATAGGGGTGTGGGTGTGGGTGTGGAGGGGGATGGGGGTGTTGGTGTTGGTGTGGGAGTTGGGGAGTTGGGAGACCCACCCACCCACCCACCCACAGATGGGCTCACCATGTGCAAGACGTCCCAGCATCCCAATTTCTGAGTTGTTCTGGAGCTCCGGGCCATTGTGGTAGTGCCATGTGCTGCGACGTGAATTGATGCGATGCAAAATGCAAATGCACCACATCCACCCCCGCATGCTCCTCCCCCCCTCCCTCCCCCCCACACACCCCTCCACACCCACCCACCACCCACACACCCAGATGGGCTCACCATGTGCAATAGGACATCCCAGCACCCCAATTTCTGAGCTGTTCTGGTGCACCTGGCCATTGTGGTAGTGCCATGTGCTGAGACACACACTACCCCCACCACCACCCCCACACCCCCACACACCTGATCACCCACCCCCACATGCCTGATCACCCACCCCCACATGCCTCTTCACCTCCACACCCGCAGATAGGCTCACCATGTGCAATAGGACGTCCCAGCGTTCCAATTCCTGAGATGAGCTGGTGCACCTGGCCATTTTGGTAGTGCCATGTGCTGCGACGCACACACACACGCACACACACACCTGATCACCCACCCACCCCAGCCCCCTACACACCACCAGATGGGCTCACCATGTGCAATAGGACGTCCCTGCATCCCAATTCCTGAGATGATCTGGTTCACCTGGCCACTGTCCCAGAGCAGACAGAAGCGCAATAGTCACATTGTCTTCATCCTCGTCTAGTGGAGGTGCGGGGGGAGTCAGCGGGCTGGGGGTCAGGGGCGGGGACGGCAGTGGCGGCAGGGGGAGGGTGCTGAGAGGGGGTTGGGGGCAGGCCATCATTATCTGTGGATAGGAGGGGGTTGGAAGGTGGTTGGAGGCAGGCCATCATTATCTGTGGATAGGAGGTGGTTGGGAGGTGGTTGGGGGCAGGCCATCATTATCTGTGGATAGGAGGGGGTTGAGAGGTGGTTGGGGGCAGGCCTTCATTATCTGTGGATAGGAGGGGGTTGAGAGGTGGTTGGGGGCAGGCCTTCATTATCTGTGGATAGGAGGGGGTTGGGAGGTGGTTTGGGGCAGGCCATCATTATCTGTGGATAGGAGGTGGTTGGGAGGTGGTTGGGGGCAGGCCATCATTATCTGTGGATAGGAGGTGGTTGGGAGGTGGTTGGGGGCAGGCTATCATTATCTGTGGATAGGAGGTGGTTGGGAGGTGGTTGGGGGCAGGCCATCATTATCTGTGGATAGGAGGGGGTTGGGAGGTGGTTGGGGGCAGGCCATCATTATCTGTGGATAGGAGGTGGTTGGGAGGTGGTTGGGGGCAGGCCATCATTATCTGTGGGTGCAAAGGGGAGGTGGGTGGGGTGGGTGACCAGGTTGGTGGGCAGGGACCGCAGGTGGTGGCTGGGGGAGGGTGCTGGGAGGGGGGTGGGGGCAGGCCATCATTATCTGTGGGTGCAAAGGGAAGGTGGGTGGGGTGGGTGACCAGGTTTGTGTGTGTGATGGCACCAGGTTGGTGGTGGATTGGGTGGGGTGGGTGGGTGAATCAGGTGTGTGTGTGTGTGTGATGGCACCAGGTTGGTGGTGGATTGGGTGGGTGGGTGGGGTGATCAGGTGTGTGTGTGTGTGTGTGTGATGGCACCAGGTTGGTGGTGGTTCGGGTTGGGTGGGTGGGTGATCAGGTGTGTGTGTGTGTGTGTGATGGCACCAGGTTGGTGGTGGATTGGGTGGGGTGGGTGGGTGATCTGTTGTGTGCGTGTGTGTGTTTGTGATGGCACCAGCTTGGTGGTGGATTGGGTGGGGTGGGTGGGTGATCTGGTGTGTGTGTGTGTGTGTGTGTGTGTGTGTGTGTGTGATGGCACCAGCTTGTAGTGGGTTGGGGGGGTTGGGTGGGGTGGGTGACCTGGTTGGTGGGTGGGTTGGGTGATCAGGTGTGTGTGTGTGTGTGTGTGTGTGATGGAACCAGCTTGTAGTGGGTTGGGTGGGTTGGGTGACCTGGTTGGTGGGTGGGTTGGGTGATCAGGTGTGTGTGTGTGTGTGTGTGTGTGTGTGTGTGTGTGTGTGTGTGTGTGTGCGTGTGTGTGTAATGGCACCAGCTTTTGGTGGGTTGGGTGGGTTGGGTGACCAGGTTGGTGGGTGGGGTGGCAGATGTCAGCAGCAGCTGGGGGAGGTTGTTGGGAGGTGGTCGGGGGCAGGACAAGGGAGCGGTACAGTACAATACATTACTGCCCTTAATGGTACTGTGCTGTACTTTCCCGTCATTTATTGTGCTGCACTTTACTTTACTGTACTTCACAGTACTGCACTACCTCGCCACTGCACTGTACCATGTACATCTGTTTGTAGTGCTAGGACAGATTGCAGTACGTGACACTGTACTGTACCACTCACATCTGTTTGTAGTGCCAGCACAGTCAGGTTGGCATTGTACCGCACCACTTACATCTGTTTGTAGTGCCAGCACAGTCAAGTTGGCATTGTACCGCACCACTTACATCTGTTTGTAGTGCCAGCACAGTCAGGTTGGCATTGTACCGCACCACTTACATTTGTTTGTAGTGCCAGCACAGTCAAGTTGGCATTGCCCGAGTCAGGCCATTCTGGGAGCGTCCCGCATAAACCTCGGTTGCCGCTAAGCTTAACGAGTGTGAGGGTGCTCATGGTCGACCAAGTAGGGGGGATAGGTCCGGTCAACAAGTTGTCTCCAAGGCCTAGTATATGTAGTTCCTGTGGGGTTGGAGGGGTTGGGATGTGCGTGGGTGTTTGTGGGGGTTGAGGTGTGGGGGGGGTGTTGGAGGTGATGGGTTGGGGGGTGTTGGGGTGTTGGGGTGTTGGGTGTTGGGGTGTGGGGGGGGGGGGGTGGGCTACGCGGAACAAGTGTGGAGAGTGCTCATGGTGTGTAACCAAGTAGGGGGGATAGGCCCTGTGAAAAAGTTGTCTCCAAACACCTAGTATGTAGTTCCTGTGGGGTTGGAGGTGGTTGGGGGTTGAGGGTGGGGTGGTGGGGGGTGGGGCGGGGTTGGGGTGGGTGGGGGTGCTGGAGGGGTTGGGGTGTGTGGGGGTGTTGGAGGGGTTTGGGGTTAGGGTGGGGTGGGTGGGGAGGGGGGGGGGGTTAAGGTGTGTGGGGATGCTGGAGGGGTGGGGTGTGTGGGGGTGTTGGAGGGGTTAAGGTATGGGGGGGGTGTTAGGAAGGGGTAAGAGTGTGTGGGGGTGTTGGAGGGGTTGGGGTGTGTGTGTGTGGGTGTGTTGGGGGGGAGGGGGAGGGGATGCTACTAAGCTTAACGAGTGTGAGTGTGCTCATGGTGTACCAAGTAGGGGGGATAGGCCCTGTGAACAAGTTGTCACCGAGGCCTAGTATATGTAGTTCCTGTGGAGTTGGAGGGTTTGGGGGGGGGGTTGGTGGGCTGGGGAGTTGAGGGCTGGGGGCTGGGGCAATATATCAATATCATATCAACAACATATCAATCAGAGATCAACAAAATATCAACAACATATCAATATTATATAAACAACATATCAACAACATATCAATCAGAGATCAACATAATATAAACGACATATCAATAACATATGAACAACTTATAAACAACATATCAATAGCATATAAACAAACGTGTGCAGCAGATGTCATCAAATGTGCAGCAGTGCAGCAGATCAAATGTGCAGCAGATGTCATCAAATGTGCAGCAGTGCAGCAGATCAAATGTGCAGCAGATCAAATGTGCAGCAGTGCAGCAGATCAAATGTGCAGCAGATGTCATCAAATGTGCAGCAGTGCAGCAGATCAAATGTGCAGATCAAATGTGCAGCAAATGTCAGCAAATGTGCAGCAGTGCAGCAGATCAAATGTGCAGATCAAATGTGCAGCAGATGTCAGCAAATGTGCAGCAGTGCAGCAGATCAAATGTGCAGCAGATGTCAGCAAATGTGCAAAATGCACGTTTCCTGAATTGAAAACGAAATCTCTGCAACACATAATCTGGACTCCCCATTATAAATAAAAAAATCAGGTCACATTTGGTACAGCCATAATTTAAGTTTGTTTCAAATTAAAAGTTGTATAATGCATCAGGCAGAGTGAGATGAGTGTGATCCAGCCCATGCCCCCCCCCACACCCACACACCCACCCACACACACCCACACACCCACACCCACACACCTATCCACCCAAAACTCCCTTCACACATTCATGTATCTGCACCCCCTGCAATCCATCCTGACCCACTATTAAGTTGGATAGAGCATCAGGCAGAGTACCTAAGAGATTGTTGTTTGATTGCCTGTCTGTCTGTCTGTCTGCCTGTCTGTCTGTCTGTCTATCTGTCTGTCTTTCTGTCTAGTGGTACCAACATACAACAGCAGATCAATGGCAGATCAAAAACATATAAATAAAAGATGAATGACAGATCAACAATGTATTCAACACATGATATTGACCCACCATTAAGTTGGATAGAGCATCAGGCAGAGTACCCAGGAGATTATTGTTGTCAACTTGCAAAATCTGAAGAAGTACCCTGACTGGGCGTTCCCATGCCCCCCACCCCACACCCACAAACCCCTTCACACCCTCATGTATCTACACCCCTTGCAATCCATCCTGACCCACCATTAAGTTGGATAGAGCATCAGGCAGAGTACCTAGGAGATTGTTGTTGTCAACTTGCAAAATCTGTAGGAGTACCAGGCTCGACCAGTGCTCGGGAAAGGCTCCTTGGAATGAGTTGTTGCACAGCTGGAGGGTCTTGATCAACGGCGTGTTGAGCTCCTACAACCAAATTAAATACATAAATAAACAATTAAATAAATAAATATCTCATAAATAAATAAATAAATAAATAAATACATACATATATTGCACGCCTTATTATGAGGCGTGAGGTCGACTGGGCCAGTCTGGTTACTTTCACTGGGGCCAACCACCAGAGCTCCTGCAACAACAAACGGGTTATTTTTGTACTAATCTAGATTGTTTCCAAAAAAACATAAATGTGTGAGTGTTACAGCTTATTCTTAGTTTGTTTCTGACTGTTTTAGTTTTTATGCCAGATGGTTCCTGCTTTACATTATGTTTTTGTGTTGTTTTTTATTGTTGCAAAGCTGGAGGATCTTGCTCAATGGTGTGTTGAGGTCCTGCAACAACATACGGGTTGCTTTTGAATTCTTCTAGGTTGTTTTTGCATTGTTTTAAATTGTATGTCTGATTGTTTTAAATTGTATGTCTGATTGTTTTAAATTGTATGTCTGATTGTTTTAAATTGTACGTCTGATTGTTTTAAATTGTACGTCTGATTGTTTTAAATTGTTTGTCTGATTTACCCTGCTTACATTCTGTTTTTGTATTGTTTTATATTTGTTGCAAAGCAAGAGGGTCTTGCTCAGCGGTGTGTTGAGCTGCTGCAACCACAGACATGCTGTTTTTTTATTATTTTAAATTGTTTGTCTGATTTTTCCAGATTATTCTAAGTTTTTTCTGATTGTTCCAACTTTTTCCATTTGTATCGATTGTTCCAACTTATTAGTTTTTCTGACTGTTTTATTTTATGTCTGATGGGTCCTCGTTATTATTCAGTTTGTCGGACTGCTTCAAATTGTAAGTCTGATCGTAATCGCTTATTCTTTGTTTTTTTCTGATTGTTTTGGGTTGTATGAACATTCCAGCCTACTTGTTTTTCCTTTTTATGTTTGTTTTTATATTTGTTGCAAAGCTGGAGGGTCTTGATAAATGGAGCTTTTGACCACTGGAACCACAGACAGGATTTTGTGCTCAAGGTTGTGTGCTCGAGGTTGTTTTCTGATCGTTTTAAATTGTATGCCTGATTGTTTCTGCAAATTATTTGTTTTTCTGACTGTTTTAAATTGCATGTCTCATCATTCCAGCCTACTCTTTGTTTTTTCTGATCGCTTTTTCTATTTGTTGCCAAGCCGGAGGGTCTTGATCAACAGAGCATTCAACTACTGCAACCACCGGCAGTTTGTTTTGTTATTCTAGGTTGTTTTCTGATTGTTTTAAATTGTATGTCTGGTTTCTGCCAATTATTTGTTCTCGATCAACAGAGCGTCTGACTCCTGCAACCACGGACAGGATACTTTAGTAGTGTTTTAAGTTGTTTTCTGATTGTTTTTAAATGTATTGTTTTAACCACAGACAGGATTCTTTTGTAGTGTTTTGTAGTGTTTTAAGTTGTTTTCTGATTGTTTTAAACTGTATTGTTTTAACCACAGACAGGATTCTTTTGTAGTGTTTTCTAAGTTGTTTTCTGATTGTTTTAAACTGTATGCCTGATTGTTTCTGCCCATTCCTTTTTCTGATTGTTTTAAATTGTATATCTGGTTGTTCCAGCCTACTCTTTGTTTTTTCTGATCGCTTTTTCTATTCGATGCAAAGCTGGAGGGTCTTGATCAACAGAGCATTTAACAACTGCAACCACCGGCAGTTTGTTTTCAGATTTAAACGTTGTTTTTGGCGGAGCTTCCCCTTCTGGGGGGCGGGAGCCACCAGATTCACCCCGTTGTCTGTCTGTCCGACCGATGACTCAGACGAAGCCTGACACGTTAGGCAATCGTCTCGTAACTAACTGGCTTCTATCCGCTCCATTCCGTTGCCATCTACCGTTCTGATAGCCAATAATCTCCGCCAATTTCCAGCGTAGCTTGCGAAGCTGCCTAGGACTTGTCTTAGCTACAAATAGCAGCTTCTTGGCAGCTCCCTTTCCCTGTCCTTGGGCCAAATCTGAAGCTAGCTAGTGCATTTAAAAGGGGTCATGACAGGCATTCCAACGCAGCTTGCGAAGCTGCCTAGGACTTGTCCTTAATATTTTATTTGTATCGGGGCCTGTTCTGGCTTGTCCTGTGTTTTGGAAGTCCTTTGTGTATATGTGTATGCGTAGGTGTGTATACGTGGGTGTATTTGTGTGTGTATGTATGTGTGTATGTTTATGGGTATGCATGTGTGTATGTACGTGTATGTACGTGTATGTTTATGTTGATCCTCTGTGTGTGTCAAGTTACCCAAGACACCAGAGAGGAAAAGGTGGAACACACCCAGACAAGCAGACACATGCATGAACCCCCCCCCCCCACACCAACACCCACACTCACCCACACACATTCACTCTACTCACTGGCAATAATCATACCACAGCTGTCGTTGATAAACACATTACCCCCCCCCTCACCCCCCCCCCCCCCACCCCCAACCCCCCCCACCCCCACCCACCCCCCCCCCCCACCCCCCCCCCCCACCACAACCCCACCACCAACACACACACACAAAACACAAAAATCACCCTTCCAACAAACACACCACCAGGAGATTAACTACCCCCCACACCACCCCCCACCCCCACCACCCCCCCCCCCCCCCCCCCACCCTCCCCCCCACCCACCCCCCCCCACCCCCACACACACACCACCAACAACACACACAAACACCACACTCACCTTCCCACACACACCACCACCAGTAGTTCCCCTTAACCCCCCCCCCCCCCCACCCACAAAACAAACACACACACACAAACACACACTCACCCTTCCACACACCCACACCACAAGTATGTATCCCCTACCCCCCCACCCCCCCCCCCCCCCCCCCCCCCCCACCCCCCCCCCCCCCCCCCCCCCCCCCCCCCCCCCCCAACACACCACAAACTCACCCTTCCACACACCACACACCACCAGGGATTGTATCCCACTTAACCCACCCACCCCCACACACACACACACAAAACCACACACTTTCACCCTCCACACAACAACACACCAGTATGTATCCTTACCCCACCCCACCCCCACACACAACACAAACACACACTCACCCTTCCACACAACAACAACCCACCAGTAGTTATTCCCGGAATAAAAAAAAAAAAAAAAACAAAAAAAAAAAAGAACAAAAAAAAAAAAAAAAAAAAAAAAAAAAAAGAGAAAGGAGAAGAACAAAAAAAAATAAAAAAAAAAGAAAAAAAGAAAAAGAAAAAACAAAAAAAAAAACAACGAAAAACACCAAACAAAAAAAAGAACTACAAACAAAAGAAAAAAAAAAAAAAAACAAAACACACACACACACACACACCAACAAACACAAACTCACCCTTCCAACCACACACACCACCGTGATTGTCACCACCCACCCCCCCCCCCCCCCCCCCCCCACCCACCCCCCCCCAACCCCCCCCCCCCCCCCCCCCCCCCCCCCCCCCCCCCCCCACCCCCCCCCCCCCCCCCCCCCCCCTCACACACCACAACACACAACACAACAAAAACACACTCACCTTCACACCACACACACAACAGTAGGTATTCCCTACCCCCCCCCCCCCCCCCCCACACACACACACACACAAAAACACACCCACACCACACAAAACACACAATCACCCTTCCACCACACACACCCACCATAGTATGTATCCCTTACCCCCCCACCCACCCACACAACCACACACACACAAAAACACACACCACACAAACAAAAACTCACCCTTCCACAACACACACACCACCAGTTGTATCCACTTACCCCCCCCCCACACCCCCCCCCCCCCCCCCCCCCCACCCCCCCCCCCCCACCCCCCCACACAAACACACACACACACACCACAACACACACACTCACCCTTCCACACAATCACACACCAGTATGTATCCCTTAACCCCCCCCCCCCCCCACACCCCACACACACACAACACACAAACACACACACACACAAAAACACACTCACCCTTCCACAACCACACACCACCAGTATGTATCCCCTTACCCCCCCACCACACCCAACACACACACACAAACCTACACACACACACAAACACACACTCACCCTTCCACACACACACAACACCAGTATGTTCACCTTACCCCCCCCCCCCCCCCCCCCCCCCCCCCCCACACACACACACACACACACACACACACACACACTCACCCTTCCCACACACACACCACCAGTATGTATCCCCCTTACCCCCCCCCCACCCCCCACCCACACACACACACACCACCTGCCTAATGCACTCACCGGAAAAACTCCTCCCAGCCTGTTGACGCACACCCTCCACCCCCCACCCACCCACACCCACACCCTACCCCACCCACACCCACACCTCCATACCCAATCCACTCACCGGCAAAAATCCTTCCAGCCTGTTATTGCACAGATCCAGGACCTCGATGCGCTTTGACACAAAGCCATCAGGGATGATGCCGGAGAGCCTGTTATCACGCGCCTCAAAGAAGGTCATGCTACTGAGTTTGGACCATCCCTGCAGCGCGTGTGTGTGGGGGTGTGTGGGGTGGGTGTGTGTGGGGTGTGTGAGGGGGGGGAAGCTTAAGGGATAAAAAAAAAGTATGCCTTATAATGAGGAGTGACACAAAGCCAGCAGGGATGATGCCTGAGCTACGGTTATCGCGCGCCTCAAAGAAGGTTATGCTACTGAGTTTGGACCACCCCTGCAGCTTGGGTGTGTGTGTGTGTGTGTGTGTGTGTGTGGAGGGGGGGGGGAGGGGTGAAGGGATTACAAAAAAATAGTACGCCTTATTACAAGGCGTGACACAAAGCCAGCAGGGATGATGCATGAGATCTTGTTATCGCGCGCCTAAAAGAATGTCATGCTACTGAGTTTAGACCATTACTGCATCAGTGGCTGGGGAAAGGTAGCCCCCACTTAAGTTAGCCCCCACTTAAATTTATGGGGGTTTGACCATCCCTGCGGTAGCGGTGGGGGGAAGTTAGCCCCCACTTAAGTTAAGAGAGGGTTGGCCATTCCTGCAGCAGCGGCGGGGGGAAGTTAGCCCCCACTTAAGCTAGCCCCCAGTTAAGTTTATAGGAGTTTGAACCATCCCTGCGGCAGCGGTGGGGGGATGTTAGCCCCCACTTAGGTCAGCCCCCACTGAAGTTTAGGGGGGTTAGGGGGTTAAGGGTTTGGGGTTTAGTGGTTTAGTGGTTTAGGTTTTGATTCTAAGGTTTAGGGGTTAGGTGGTTTCAGGGTTTAGGGTTTAGGATCTGGGAGGGTTTAGGATTAAGGGTATCGCACACCTCAGACAAGATCATGCTACTGAGTTTGACCACCCCTGCGGCAGCGGTGGGGGGAACAGGGGGTAAGGGGGTGAAGAGGTAAATAAATCAATAAACAAACAAACAAATAAATAAATAAATAAATAAATAAATAAATAAACAAATAAATAAATAAATAAATAAATAAATAAATAAATATATAAACAAAGTTAGCCCTCGAAGTTAGCCCCCGCGTAAGCTTATGAGGGCTTGACCATCACTACATCAGCGGCTGGGGAAAGTTAGCCCCCACTTAAGTTAGCCCCCACTTGAGTTAGCCCCCACTTAAGTTAGCCCCCACTTGAGTTAGCCCCCACTTAAGTTAGCCCCCACTTGAGTTAGCCCCCACTTAAGTTAGCCCCCACTTGAGTTAGCCCCAACTTACGTTTAGGGGGTTTGGGGCAAGCAACAGGCTGGCCCACCTCATCCTCATGCCTTGTTATAAGGCGCATTTTAATTTGCTTTCTTTCCATCTTATATATTTATGTATGTATACAGATGTATATATGTATTTATTTATTTATGTGTTTATATATTTATTTATTTATTTATTCATTTATTTACCCATTTACCTGTGGTAGCTCCCCAGTGAGGTCATTGTCACTGATGATGAGGTCTGATAGTGCAGTGAGCTCTGACCACTTAGCTAATTGAAGTGTGATCTAACTTCCCTGAACCTATTTTTGGCGGAGCCCCCTCTGCAAGGGGGCGGGAGCCCCCAGGGTTTCCCATTAGTCCGTCCGACCGACCATCCGTCTGACCGAGACAAAGCCTGACACGTCAGCCACCAGTCTCGTAACTAACTCGCTTCCGTTGCCACCTGTCGCTACGTCGCAAGCAATCTCAGCCATTTTTAGTGCCGCATGCGACGCAGCATTTAACTTGTATTCCCGACTTCCCGTACCTATGGTAAATCCTCCCCAGTCAAATCATTGTAACTGATGATGAGGTCTGGCGGTCGGTGGTTGGTGGTTGACTCCAGTGCAAGCAAACAGGCTGGCCCCCCTCAACCTCACGCCTCGTTATAATGCACATTATTTCTGTCTTTTTTATGTATTTATTTGTTAATTTATTTATCCCCTTACCCGTGGTGGAACCCCAGTCAAATCATCGTCACTGATGATGAGGTCTGCTAGTGCAGTGAGCTCTGACAACTTGGCTAACTTAAGTGGGGGCTAACTTCCCTCAACCTATTTTATCGTACTTATTTTATTAATCAACCTATTTTCACCTATTTTATTTTAACGTATGAGATATTTTATTTATTTATATTTCTATTGAAACCTATTTTATTTTAACCTATTTGATCAACCTATTTGTTCTTGATTTCTGTCTTTCTTTCTTCGTTTATTTATTTATTTATTTATCTCCTAACCTAGTCAAGTCGTTGTCACTGATGATGAGGTCTGGTACTTGGCAGTTGATGGTTGGCCCCATCAACCTCATGCCTTGTAATAAGGCGCAATATTTATATATTTATTATATTATATTACATATTTATGTATGTATTTATATATTTATTTATTATATTACATATTTATGTATGTTTTTATGTATATATTCATTTATCCCCTAACCCGCGGTAGCTCCCCAGTCAAATCATTGCCACTGATGATTAGGTCTGCTAGTGCAGTGAGCTCAGACCACTGGGAGGGCAGTTCTCCGGGTATATATATATATATATATATATATATATATATATATATATATATATATATATAATTTATCCCCCTGCCTGTGGTAGCTCCCCAGTGCAAGCAGAAATAGGCTGGCCTCCATCAACCTCACGCCTCAATAATAAGGCATGCTCTTTATTTACTCGTGCTTGTATATACATGTATCACCCGTACCTGTGAGTAGATCCCCAGTCAAGGGCGTTGTCCTGATGATAAGGTCTGCTTAGTGCAGTTGAGCTCGGACCACTGGGGGTGCAGTTTCTCCGGGTTATATACATTATATATATATATATATATATATATATATATAGATATATATATATATATATATATATATATATATATACATATATATATATATATGTATATGTATATCTATATATGTATATGTATATATATGTATATACTATATATACTATATATGTATATATATATCTATATAATATATATATATATATATATATATATATATATATATATAATATATATATATATACATTACCCCCTAGCATGCTGGTAGCTCCCCAGTGCAAGCAGAAAGGGCTGGCCTCCTCAACCTCACGCCTCATAATAAGGCATACTATTTATTTATGTATTTATATATTTATCCCCGTACCTGTGGTTGATCCCCAGTCAAGGCGTTGTCACTGATGATGAGGTCTGCTAGTGCAGTGAGCTCTGACCACTTGGCTAAATTAAGTGGGGGCAAACTTCTCTCAACCTATTTTTTGCGGAGGCCTCTCTTCAAGGGGGGGGAGCCCCCAGGGTTTCTCATTTGTCCGCCTGACTGACCATCCGTCTGACCGAGACGAAGCCTGACACGTCGGACAAAGGTCTCGTAACTAACTCGCTTCCCTTGCCACCTATCGCTCCGTCGCAACCAATCTCAGCCATTTTTAGCGTCGCATGCGACGTTGCATATAACTTGTATCCCCGTACCTGTGGTAGCTCCCCAGTCAAGTCGTTGTCACTGATGATGAGGTCTGCTAGTGCCGTGAGCTCGGACCACTGGGGGGGCAGTTCTCCGGTTAACTTGTTCCTCGAAAGGTCCATGTCCACCAGAGATGCCAGATCAGACCATTCTGGTGGCAAGCGTCCCTCAATGCCAGAGTTTGACAAGTCTACTTTTGTTACTGCGTCGTTGAGGCACACGATGTTGACCCTGGGGACGGAGTGCGGTGTGTGTGTGTGTGTGTGTGTGTGTGTGTGGGGGGGGGGGGGGGGGGGGGGGGGGGCATTATGTGTGGATGTGTGGGTCGTGGATGTGTGGGGTGAGTGGGGGGGGGTGGGTGTGGGTGTGGGTGTGGATGTGGGTGTGGGTGTGGGTGTGGGTGGGTGTGTAGGTGTGGGTGTGGGTTGTGGGTGTGTGGGGGGGGGAGGGCATAGTGGGGGAACGAATGGGAGCCAAGTTATTGGTATGGTATGGTGTGGTATGGTGTGGCGGGGAGGGGTATGGCGAGGTGTGATGTGGTGTGGCGTGGCGGGGTGTGGTGTGGTGTGGTGTGGTGTGGTGTGGTGTGGTGTGGTGTGGTGTGGTGTGGTGTGATGTGGTTTGATGTGGTGTGGTGTGGTGTGGTATGGTGTGGTGTAGTGTGGTGTGGCGGGGTGTGGTGTAGTGTGGTGTGGTGTGTGGCGTGGCGTGGGATTGACCGTGGCGTCTGATCATTCTGGCGGCAAGCGTCCCTCAATGCCAGAATAAGATACGTCAACTGCTACTGTGTCATTGAGGCACACGATGTTGACCCTGGGGGACAGAGCGGGGGGGTGGGGGTGGGGGTGGGTGGGGTGGGGTGGGTGGGGGGGTGGGGGTGGGGGTGGGGTGAGGTGGGGGGGTGAGGTGTGTGTGAGTGGGGGGGGGGGTGAGGTGGGGGGGGGTGAGGTGGGGGGGGTGAGGTGGGGGGAGTGAGGTGGGGGGGGGTGAGGTGGGGGTGGGGGGGGGTGGGGTGGGGGTGTGGGGGTGTGGGTGTGGGGGTGTGGGGGTGGGATGTGGGTGTGGGTGTGTGTGGGGGGGGGGGGGGGGGGGGGGGGAGGGGAGTGTGGGGGGCCACCCAGAATCTACCCCCAACCCTATTACCATCCCCACCCCTGGGTTTACCACTTGCAAGGATCCACAACCAGCCCCTTACCCCCAGACCCAAGTACACACACAACACGCTCACCCCCACGTCCAATCCTACCTCACCCCCACCCACCCTCCCCATTCCCACCCCAATCATCCTGGACCGCCACTTGCGTGGATCCACATCCAGCCCCTTAAACCCAGACCCCAGTACCCACACTAACCCCCCCACGCTCAATCCCACCCCACCCCAGCCCCTACCCTCACCCTCACCCCCACGCTCAATCCCACCCCACCCCAGCCCCTACCCTCACCCTCACCCCCACGCTCAATCCCACCCCACCCCAGCCCCTACCCTCACCCTCACCCCCACGCTCAATCCCACCCCACCCCAGCCCCCTACCCTCACCCTCACCCCACGCCCCCAATCCCACCCCACCCCAGCCCCTACCCTCACCTTCACCCCCTCGCTCAATCCCACCCCACCCCAGCCCTTACCCTCACCCTCACCCCCAAGGACCCAACAAACCATCCTGGTGTGCCACTTGCACGAATCCACATCCAGCCTCCAGCCAAACACAAGTACCCACGCCAACCCAACACCCCAACCCCAATCCCAGCCCCTCCCCCTCACTGTCACTCTCATCCTCACCCCCCTCACCCTCACCCCCAACCACCCACCCTGGCTCACCACTTGCATGGATCCACAACCAGCCCCCAGTCATACACAAATATCCATGCCAACCCAACACCCCGCCCCCCCCCCCTCACTCTTAACCTCACCTCCCTCCCCCTCAGCCTCATGCTCACCCCCCTCACCCTCACCTCCAACCACCCGCCCTGGCTTACCACTTGCATGGATCCACAACCAGCCTCAAGCCAAACACAAATACCCACACAAACCCAACAACCCAACCCCAGCCCTTCCCCCTCACTCTTAACCTCATACTCACCCCCCTTAGCCTCGTACTCACCCTCCTCAGCCTCATGCTCACCCCCCTCACCCTCACCCCCAACCACCCGCCCTGGCTTACCACTTGCATGGATCCACAACCAGCCCCCAGTCATACATAGCATCGTTGGGGTCCCTCCAGTTCTCCTTCGCCTTCAGGAGAGCCTGCGCCTGGGCTGAGAAGGAAAGGGCTGCCGATGGTGGAGAGGGTGCAGGTGGGGGGGCGGGGCAGTCCTGCAGAGAGGGGGTGTGGGGGGTGTGTGGGGGGGGGTAACAGGGGGGGGACGAAGGGGGGGATGAGGAGGTAACTATGGGGTGGGGTGGGGTGGGGGGTGGGGGTGTGGGTACAGGGGGGGGACGAAGGGGTGGATGAGGGAGGTAACTATGGGGTGAGGTGGGGTGGGGGTGGGGGTGGGGTACAGGGGGGGGGACGAAGGGGGGGATGAGGAGGGTAACTATTGGGGTGGGTGGGGTGGGGGGTGGTGGGGGTGGGTACCGGGGGGGACGGAGGGTGGATGAGGAGGTAACGATGGGGTGAGGTGGGTGGGGGGTGGGGGTGGGGGTACAGGGGGGGGACGAAGGGGGGGAGAGGGAGGTTAAACTATGGGGTGGGGTTGGGGTGAGGGCGGTGGGGGTGGGGGTGGGTAAAAGGGGGGGGGCGAAGGGGTGGATGAGGGAGGTAAACTATGGGGTGGGGGGGGTGGAGGTGGGGGGGGCGGAGAATAAAGTGAGGGTGGGGGGGCCGAGAAGGAAAGGGCTGCGATGGTGGAGAGGGTGCAGGGGGGGGGGCAGGGCAGTCTGAGAGTAGGAGGGGGGGGGGGGGGGGGGGGGAGGGGGGAAGACGGGGGGCCTTGCGCCCGTCCCCTTGTTGGTGGGGGCCCTGGGTGTTGGTTGTGTTTTTTTGTTCGCCCCGTTGTTTCTTGTTTTTTTTTCTTTTTTTGGTTGTGTTTTTTTTTTTTGTTTGGTGGGGTCACTAGGTTTGTTTTTTTTTTGTTTTTTTTTTTGTTTTTTTTTTTTGGGGTGTATGGTGTGGTGGGTGGGTGGGTGATGGTGGGTAACAAAAACAGCCTAAAGAAACAAACAAAACAAACTTGGTATTTTTCTTTCTAATACCACCTCTGTGACCCGGATGCCTTTGAAGTCCACACATCACCATCACCTTAACACACACACCACACCACAAGCACTCCAACACTCACCAACCTAACCTGTGTGACCCTGGTTCCTTCGAAGTCCACATTGCCCTCACACCTGTCTAGTAATGATAACGTGGTAAGGATGTCTTGGTGTTTTTATATAATTTCCTGATACACCGATGTACAGATGTACTAGTCTGACAATATGTTTAGAAGTTAGGATGTCTTGGTGATTTGCATGTTAAAAAAAGGTAATGATAACGCCTGGTGGGGCCTGGTATTAAGGGAGCCTGTCGTACGCGGGTGGGGAGCGGTCTCCTACCATAGCAGTTGACGACGACCTGCAACGCCAAGAGCGCCGAAGGGGGAGTCGAACCCCCGACTCTTCATTCTTTAGCGATCTGGTCTACCACTAGACCATTGTAAATCGCTAAAGAGGACCTGTCTAGTAAGAGACCACACAAATCTGAATTGCTGGACACCTTAAGCAAGATCGACACCCACCAGCCAAAAGAACAAAACGGAAAAAACTGTGTGTATTTTAGCAAATACAAAATCCGTTCATTCTTCTTCTTCTTTCTAATCCCACCTCTGTGACCCGGATGCCTTTGAAGTCCACACATCACCCTCACCTTAACACACACACCACACCACAAACACTCCAACACTCACCAACCTCACCTGTGTGACCCTGGTGCCTACGAAGTCCACATTGTCCTCCCGCCCTTCCTGTATGGCCCCACACATCATCCCCACACCAACACGAAACACCCCACCACACACCACACATCATCCCCACACCAACACGAAACACCCCAACACACACCACACATCATCCCCACCCCAACACACACCAACCCCACCACACACCACACACAACCCCCACCCCAAAACACACCAACCCCACCTGTGTGACCCTGGTTCCTTCCAAGTCCACGTTGCCCTCACGCCCTTGTAGAAGAGGACCACACAAATCTGAATTGCTGGACACTCGAAGTAAGATCAAATCACACCAGCCCCCCACACCATCCTCCCACCTCCCACCCCCAAACTCACCTCCCCCTCCCACCTCCCAAACCGACCTCCCACCCCTAGAAAAAGCACAAAAAGAAAAAGAAAAACATACAAAGAGAAAGGAGAAAAAAAGAGAGCCCCCACACCATCCTCCCCCCCTCCCACCGTCCCACCCCCTCCTCTCAAACCAGCCTCCCACCCCAGCCTCCCGCCCTCCCCCCAACTCAGCCCCCCACCTCCCCCGCCCTCCGCCCTCCCCCCCCTCCTCCCGCCCTCCCACCCAAGCCCCCCATCCTCCGCTCTCCCAACCCCAGCTCCCGCCTCCCTCCCCCAGCCCCCACCTCCCCAGCCTCCCACCTCCTGGCTCCCACCTAGCCTCCAGCCCTCCCATCCCAGCCTCCCGCCCTCCCTCCCCCAGCCCCCCACCTCCCCAGCTCCCGCCTCCCGGCTCCCCCCAGCCTCCCGCCTCCCACCCCAGCCGCCCGCCCTCCCACCCCAGCCCCCCACCTCCCAGCCTCCCAGTCTCCCGCTCTCCCACCCAGCTCCCGCGCCCTCCCACCCAGCCCAGCCCCCCACCTCCCCAGCCTCCAGCCTTCAGCTCTCCACCCCAGCCTCCCGCCCTCCCACCCCAGCCCCCCCACCTCCCCAGCCTCCTAGCCTCCCGCTCTCCCACCCCAGCCTCCGCCCTCCCACCCAGCCCCCCACCTCCCAGCCTCCCAGCCTCCCGCCTCTCCCACCCCAGCCTCCCGCCCTCCCACCCCCAGCCTCCGCCCTCCCACCCCCAGCCCCCCACCTCCCCAGCCTCCTAGCCTCCCGCTCTCCCACCCCAGCCTCCCGCCTCCCCCCCCAGTCTCCCGCCCCTCCCCCCGCCCTCCCCCCCAGCCTCCTCCCTCCCCCCCCATCCCCCTACCCCCCCAGGCCTCCCAGCCTCACCTTGTAACCCTAGTTCCTTCGAAGTCCACATTGCCCTCACGCCCTTCTAGAAGAGGACCACACAAATCTGAATTGCTGGACACTCGAAGTAATACGAAGGATCCCTCTTGAAGAGTCTCGGGGATTGTTCCTGTTAGCTTGTTGTTGGCGACATCCAGGACATCACAGTCGGGGAAGTTCCACGTCGGGGGGAGGCTGCCTGGGGGTGGGGGTAGGGTGTGTGTGGGGGGGTGGGGGGAGGGGGGGCAGGGGGGGGGCGAAATCCAAGACATCACAGTCGGGGAAGTTCCACGTCGGGGTAGGCTGCCTGGGGGTGGGGCGGTGGGGGTGGGTGGGTGGATGAGTCTCTAGGATTGTTCCTGTTAGCATGTTGTTGGCGACATCCAAGACATCGCAATCGGAGAAGTTCCACATCAGGAGGAGGCTGCCTGGGGGTAGGGGAGGGTGTGTGTGGGGGGGTGGGGTGGGGGGGGAGGGGGGAGGGGAAAGGCTACCTGAGGGTAGGGTAGGGGGGGGGGGGGGGGGGGGGGGGGGGGGGGGGGTGCAACATCGCAGACATCGCAATTGGGGAAGTTCCACGTCCGGGTGAGTACATGCTTACTGGTGAAGATATTGTCAGACAAGAACAACAGGCCCATGGTGTTGAGCTGGCTCCACTGAGGTACTGATGTACTTGCACCACAATCGGCTGCACCCCTCCCCCACACCCCCGCACCCTCTTCACCATTCCCACCCCACCCCACCCCCTCCTCAAAACATACATCAGTACATGCTTACCGGTGAACATATTGTCAGATAAGTACAACAGGCCCATGGTGCTGATGCCCCCCCCCTCACACCTAACCCCCCCCACCCCACCCCACCCCACCCCACCCCCACACACAAACACTCAAATATATATATATACATCAGTACATGCTTACCGGTGAACATATTGTCAGATAAGTACAACAGGCCCATGGTGTTGAGCTGGCTCCACTGAGGCGGTAAGCTTCCAGTCAGCTCGTTGTTTGCCAAGTCCAAACTCTGCACACAGGGTGGTGGAGTGGAGGAGTGGGTGGGTGGGTGGGTGGTATGGGTTGGGTTTGAGGGTGGGGTAGTGGAGTGGGTGGGAGGGTGGGTGGGTGGTATGGGTTGGGTTTGAGGGTGGGGTGGTGGAGTGGGTGGGTGGGTGGGTGGTATGGGTTGGGTTTGGGGGTGGGGTGGTGGAGTGGGTGGGTGGGTGGGTGGTACGGGTTGGGTTTGGGGGTGGGGAAGGGGGGTGGGGGGGAGGTGAGGGGTGGAGAGGTAGAGAGCGAAGAGGTGGAGAGTTTGAACTTCTGAGGAGGTAGGCTTCCGGTCAGCTTGTTGTTTGCCAAGTTCAAACTCTGCACACGGGTGGGGGTGGGGTGGTGGGTGGGTGGTATGGGTTGGGTTTGGGGGTGGGTTTGGGGGTGGGTTGGGGGAGGGGGGGTAGGTGGAGGGGAGAGGTGGAGAGTTTGAACTTCTGAGGAGGTAGGCTTCCGGTCAGCCTTGTTGTTTGCCAAGTCCAAGCTCTGCACACGGGTGGGGGTGGAGTGGGTGGGTGGGTGGGGTGGTATGGGTTGGGTTTTGGGGGTGGGGGGGGGGAGGTGGAGGGGAGAGGTGAAGAGCAGAGAGGTGGAGAGTTTAAACTTCTGAGGAGGCAGGCTTCCGGTCAGCTCGTTGTTTGCCAAGTCCAAGATCTGCACACAGGATGGTGGAGTGGGTGGGTGGGTGGTATGGGTTGGGTTGGGTTGGGTTGGGTTGGGTTGGGTTGGGTTGGGTTGGGTTGGGTTGGGTTGGGGTTGGGTTGGGTTGGGCTGGGTTGGGTTGGGTTGGGTTGGGTTGGGTTGGGTTGGATTGGGTTGGGTTGGGTTGGGTTGGGTTGGGTTGGGTTGGGTTGGGTTGGGTTGGGTTGGGTTGGGTTGGGTTGGGTTGGGGTTGGGTTGGGTTGGGTTGGGTTGGGGGGGGGAGATGGAGAGGTGGAGGTGAGTGATCACGGAGAGAACACACATGTGTGTGGGGGGGTAGGTGTGTGGGTGGGTGTGTGGGTGTGTGGGTGGGTGTGGGTGTGTGTGGGGGGGGGGGAGGCCGGGGGGCATATGTGAAAGAAAAAAAGATGATATGATGGCATATGTGTATGTGTATGTGTTTGTGTGTGTGTGCTCCACTGAGTAGGCAGGGTTTCGGTCAGCTCGTTGTTTGTGGAATATAAACTCTGCACACGGGACGGTGGAGTGGGTGAGTGGGACGGGTTGGGTTGGGTTTGGGGGGGGGGAAGGGGGGGGGGAACTAAACTCTGCACACGGGACGGTGGAGGGGGTGAGTGGGACGGGTTGGGTGTGTGTGGGGGGGGGGGGTGGGGGGGGTTGGGGAGGCTCCCTGAGAGCTGTGTGTTGGTCAGGGATCTATGGGGATGGAATTTGGCAAGAAGCATACAAACACAAACACAAACACATACCTCCAGGTTTGAGAATCTGGACCACTCAGCAGGCAGGTTGCCCGAGAGCTGTGTATTGCTCAGATCTATGGGCATGGAATTTGGCAAGAAGAAGACAAACACGAACACAGACACACACAAATAGAACAAACGAGCACACACAAACACACACACACACCAAACCGAGAGCTGTGTATTGCTCAGAGATATATGGAGATGTAATCTGACAAGGATCATACAAACACAAACACAAACACACACACACACACACACACACACACACAGATAGAACAAACGAGCAAACACAAACACAAACACAGACACACACCAAACCACACATACACAAACACACACAAACACACACCTCCAGGTTTGAGAACCTTGACCACTCAGCAGGCAGGTTACCCGAGAGCTGTGTATTGCTCAGATCTATGGACATGGAATTTTGCAAGCAGAATACAAACACAAACACAAACACAAACAGAAAAAACAGGCACACACAAACACATAAACAAACACAAACACAAACAGAAAAAACAGGCACACACAAACGCAAACACATAAACAAACACAAACACAAACACAAACACACACCTCTAGGTTTGAGAACCCGGACCACTCAGGAGGCAGGTTGCCAGAGAGCTGTGTATTGCTCAGATCTATGGAAATTAGCAATAAGCACACAAACAAACACAAACAGAACAAACAAGCACACACACAAACACTAACACAAACGCACACTTCTAGATTTGAGAACCTTGACCACTCAGGAGGCAGGTTGTCTGAGAGCTGTGTATTGCTCAAATCTATGGAAATTAGCAATAAGCACACAAACAAACACAAACAGAACAAACAAGCACACACACAAACACTAACACAAACGCACACCTCCAGGTTTGAGAAGCTAGACCACTCAGGAGGCAGGTTGTCTGAGAGCTGTGTATTGCTCAGAGATCTATGGACATGGAATTTGGCAAGAAGAATACAAACACAAACAGAAAAAACAGGCAAACACAAACACATAGACAAACAGAAACACAAACACACACCTCTAGGTTTGAGAACCTCGACCACTCAGCAGGCAGGTTGCCCGAGAGCTGTGTGTTGCTCAGATCTATGGACACAACATCTGGCAGGGCCCTTGCCCACGCGCCTAGCAGGGGGCCGTCCAGAGGAACATCTGCAAGAGAAATGACCCGCACTTGCACAGGCCCGCCTGTGCATTGGTGGTGGGTGGTGGTGGTGGGTGGTGGTGGGTTGGTGATGGTGTTGGTGGTATTGGTTGTGTTGTTGGGTGGTGTTGGTTGTGTTGTGTTGGTGGTGGTGGTGGTAGTGTAATTGTTGTTAATGGTGGTGGTGGTGGTGGTGGGTGGTGGTGTCTGTGGGTGTTGGTGGTGTGGGTGATGGTGTTGGTGGTGGTGGAGGTATTGGAGGTGGTGGAGGTGGTGGTGGTGGTGGCTCTAGCAGGGTCCTTGCCCACACGCCTAGCAGGGGGCCGTCCAGAGGAACATCCCCAAGAGAAATGACCCGCACTTGCCCAGGCCCGCCTGTGTATTGGTGTTGGTGTTGGTGTTGGTATTGGTGTTGGTGGTGGTGGTGGTGGTTGTGTTGGTGGTGGTGGTGTTGGCGGTGGTGGTAGTCGGTGGTGATGGTGGTGGTGGGTGGTGATGGTTGTTGGTGGTGGGTGGTGGTGGTGGTGGTATGCCCAGTACTTGCACAGGCCCACCTGTGTATTGGTGGTGGTGGTGGTGGTTGGTGATGGTTGTTGTTGTGTTGTTGTTGTTGGTGGTGGTGGTGATGTTGTTGGTGGTGTTGTTGGTGGTGGGTGGTGTTGGTGGTGGTGGGTGGCAGTGTGCTGGTGATGGTGTTGATGGTGTTGGTTGTGTTGTTGGGTGGTGTTGAGTTGGTGTTGGTGTTGGTGTTGTTGTTGGTGGTTTTGGTGGTGGTGGTAGTTGTTGGTGGTGGGTGTTGTTGGTGTTGGTGGTTGTTGTTGTGTTGGTGTTGGTGTTGGTGTTGGTTGGTGTTAGTGTTGGTGTTGGTGTTGGTGTTGGTTGGTGTTGGTTGGTGTTGGCGTTGGTGGTGGTGTTGGTGGTGGTGGGAGGTGGTGTTGGTGGTGGGTGGTGATGGTTGTTGGTGGTGGGTGGTGGTGGTGGTGGTGGTGACAAGCACTTGCACAGGCCCGCCTGTGTATTGGTGTAGGGTCCCCAAAGTTTAAGCCCATGTATGTTTATTTTTGTATATTTCATGTGAAGATGGATTCATCACATTGTGTATAGGCTGCAGTTGGCCATCCTTTTGCTGGGTGCTCCTTGTATTCCCATGCCTCAAATTTGATGTAAATAGGCTATTCACGTTACACACACAAACCAAGGGTGGAACTTAAAAACGTACAAGTGAACGGACCAAGTTGCAAGCTATGGTTGGGTGCCCATGTGGCCTGTTTGGGGAATACATGGAGTACACATCCATAGGAGGTAGAGCTGCAAAGTGTGCAACATGTGCCATGTACTTGCATATATATGCCACATGACACTGTCTAGGCACCCCCATTAAGGCTTGCCTAAGTGGGGAGTGCTCATGGTCCCCATGAGGCCTAGCCAGACCTTCCCCCCTACATGTAGGTGTACCCTATGCATCCCCCGAGTATGCTTTGTGGCTACCTAGACAAAGCTTGCAACTTGGTCCGATGACTTAACCATTTGAACGTCGCACACCGGGAATAGATCACCAGCCTGGCTCTGACCCGAGTTCCGATCTCGCTCCACCACCGAGCCTGGCCTTAGACATGGAGCTGTCTGAGAAGATGCAATTAAAGTTGAGCCCAAGTACTCTTGCTATGATGCAGTATGGAAGATGAAATTTGCCGAAAGCGTCGTTGCCCTTACATAAAAGTGGCGCCATGGGCCTAAGCTCTGCGCGCCCTAGTGGTGGTGGTGGTGGTGGTTGGTGATGGTTGTTGTTGTTGTCTTGTTGGTGGTGGTGGTGTTGGTGGTGGTAATGATGGTGGTGTTGGTGGTGTTGGTGGTGGTGGTGGTTGGTGATGGTTGTTGTTGTTGTTGTGTTGTTGTTGGTGGTGATGTTGGTTGTGTTGGTGTTGGTGGTATGTGGTGGCGGTGGTGGTGGTGGTGGTTGGTGATGTTTGTTGTTGTGTTGGTGTTGTTGGTGGTAGGTGGTGTTGGTGGTGTTGGTGGGTGTTGGTGTTGGTGGGTGTTGGTGTTGGTGGGTGTTGGTGTTGGCTGTTGGGGTTGGTTATACTGGTGTTGGTGTTGGTGTTGGTCTGTATGGTTGGGTGGTGTTTGTGGCTGTTGTTGGTGGGTGTTGGTGTTGGTGTTGGCTGTTGGTGTTGGTGTTGGTGGGTGTTGGTGTTGGTGGGTGTTGGTGTTGGTGTTGGTGTTGGTGTTGGTGTTGGTGTTGGTGGGTGTTGGTGTTGGTGTTGGTGTTGGTGATGGTGGGTGTTGGTGTTGGTGTTGGTGTTAGTGGGTGTTGGTGTGGAGGGTGGTGGTGTGTTGTGGGGATGGTTTGGGGGGGGGTGTTGGCTGGGTGAGGTGTCGGTGGGTGGTGGTGTTGGTGGGTGGTGGTATGCCCCTCACTTGCACAGGCACACCTGTGGAGTAGCAGGTAATGCCACGCCAAGGCGAGACGGCGTCACATGGATCGGTACCCAGGGTCCAGTTGTCAAGGGCGGCGAAGTCGTTCCAGTTGTCAGCGGCGGCGAGGAGTGAGGTGGCAACTTCTTGGTTGGGGATTTCCTGGGCTAAGGCTGGGGGGGAGGGGGGATGGTAGGGGATATGGAATGGGATGGAGGGGGGAGGGGGGGGCGATGAAATGGTGGTGTATGAATGTATTATCAAGGGCGGCAAAGTTGTTCCGGGTGTTGGCAGCGAGGATTGAGGTGGCAGCTTCTTGGTTAGGGACTTCCCGGGCGAAGGCTGGAGGGGGAGTGGGAGAGGGGGAGGTCGGATGGGATGAGGTGGAGGGGGAAGTGGTGGGCAGTGAAATGGTGGTGTTTGAATGTATTATCAAGGGCGGCAAAGTTGTTCCAGGGTCAGCGGCGTCGAGGAGTGTGGTGGCGGCTTCTTGGTTAGGGACCTCCTGGGAGAAGACTGGAGGGGGAGGGGGGAGGGGGGGGGGAGGTAGGTAGCTCCCTGAGCCAGCCATTGGGCAAAGCCCACAAATTTCAGCAGTGCTAGAATGGTGATTCTGCTTAAAGGCTTCCAGGTGCCGCTTAAGGTTGGGCGGGCTAGCCAGGAAGAGGAGCTACTAAGAAGCTGGTTCTTGTAGCTGAAAAGAAAAACACTGGTTTGAAAATGTAGCTGATAAGAAAGGCACTGGTATGAAAATGTAGCTGAAAAGAAAAACACTGGTATAAAAATGTAGCTGATAAGAAAGGCACTGGTATGAAAATGTAGCTGATAAGAAAGGCACTGGTATGAAAATGTAGCTGAAAAGAAAAACATTGGTATGAAAATGTAGCTGACAAGATCAACACTGGTATGTAAATGTAGCTGACAAGAAAAACACTGGCGTGACGTCAAAATTGCGTGCTGCATGCAATTTCAGAGTTTATAGCAATCTGGCGGGTGTTTTTGATTTGGCGTTCGCAGGTCGTGCCTCTTACCTCCTACCCCATATTTTCCTGCAAATTTACGATAATTCTCCCATAATTCTAAGAATTCTCAGAATGTCAATAAAAATGAAATCTCTGCGTCAAGCCCATGCCACATGGCCACCACTCCTGTCTTAGGTTACAGTGATCCAGCTGTACTGCCTTACTCTGGACCTGAATAGGACCCAAGACCCCTGGACCTGGGATCCGCATTCGTAGGTATCATGCCCCTGCTACATGGCCTCTGCCCCTGTTTTGGGCTACATTCATCCATCTGTACTGCCTTGTTTGGGACCTGAATAGGACCCAAGACCCCTGGACCTGGAATCCGCATTCGTAGGTATCATGCCCCTGCTACATGGCCTCTGCCCCTGTTTTGGGCTACATTCATCCAGCTGTACTGCCCGACTCTGGACCTGAATACTCCTGGATGACCTTGCAGTACATCCAGATGTGACCTGGATGACCTGGCAGTCATCCAGCTGTACTGCCTTGCTCTGGACCTGAATAATCCTGGATGACCTGGCAGTACATCCAGATGTGACCTGGATGACCTGGCAGTCATCCAGCTGTTCTGCCTTGCTCTGGACCTGCATAGGGCCCAGGACCCCTGGACACATGATCATACCAAGACCCCAGGACCCAGGACCCCTGGACACATGATCATACCAGGACCCCAGGACCCAGGACCCCTGGACACATGATCATACCAGGACCCCAGGACCCAGGACCCCTGGACACATGATCATACCAGGACCCCAGGACCCAGGACCCCTGGACACATGATCATACCAGGACCCCAGGACCCAGGACCCCTGGACACATGATCATACCAGGACCCAGGACTCAGGACTCAGGACCCCCTGGACACATGATCATACCAGAAGCTTCAAAGTAATGATAACGCCTGGTGGGGCGTGGTATTAAGGGAGCCCCGTCTTACGACGGTAGGGAACGGGCTGCTACTTTACCTGGACAAAGCTACCATGGCGGTTGACAGTGACAGCAAACACTAAATCACACAGAAGCTTCAACTTGAGTGGACTCGACCGTGTAGACGCTTCTAGGCAGCTCCTTCCACCCATCCTTGGGCCAAATCTTAAGCTAGCTAGAGCGGCTGAGGGCTGATAGGACAGGACATGAGATAAACACTGCTTCTTTGTTTAGCTACACATAGCAGCTGGTAGGCAGCTCCTTCCGCCCATCCTGGGGGAAAACCTGAAGCTAGCTAGAGCGGTTGGGGGCTCATATGACAGGAAATGTCCGAGGACATGTGATAAACACTGCTTCTTTGTTTAGCTGCACGTAGCAGCTTCTAGGCAGCTCCTTCCGCCAGACCTTGGGCCGAAACTGAAGCTAGCTAGAGCGGCTGGGGGCTGATAGGACAGGACATGTGATAAACACTGCTTCTTCGTTTAGCTACACGTAGCAGCTTCTAGGCAGCTCCTTCCACCCATCCTTGGGACAAACCTGAAGCTAGCTAGAGCGGCTGGGGGCTGATAGGACAGGACATGTCCAAGTGACATGTGATTAACACTGCTTCTTTGTTTAGGCTACACGTGGCAGCTTCTAGGCAGCTCCTTCTGCCCATACTTGGGCCAAACCTGAAGGTACTTATCCCGGCTGGGGGCTGATGTGACAAGGACGTGTCCAAGAGACATGTGATAAACACTGTTTCTTTGTTTACCTACACGTGGCAGCTTCTAGGCAGCTCCTTCTGCCCGTCCTTGGGCCAAAACTGAAGCTAGCTAGAGCGGCTGGGGGCTGATAGGACAGGGACATATCCGAGGACATGTGATTAACACTGTTTCTTTGTTTAGCTACACGTAGCAGCTTCTAGGCAGCTCCTTATCCCTGTACTTGGTCCAAACCTGAAGCTAGCTAGTTTGTGTTAAAGCTGGTATGACAGGGACTCCAGTGCAGCTGTAAGCTTTGGGCTTGACTCAGTCGCTGGCTAATGGAGCTGGCTGGAAGCTGCCATGTGCAGCCTAAAACAGAAACAGTGCACAGGGCCACAGAAAATCATATCACCTCCCGGCCAGATTGGCAGGTAGCCCGGATGCCCTCCACCGTTGCTTCATGATATGGGTCCAAACCACGCTACCTGCCCCCACGCCAGGCCCACAATGACCTTGTGGGGATATTCATCCACTTATCCGTATACCTCTCCATGCTACCAGGCCCCCATGCTAGGCCTGCAAAGCCCTTGCGGGTATATTCATCCACTTTTCCTTATACCTCTCAATATACCCTACCATGTCTCGTACGACATATCTATATAGCATACCATGTATATATGTGTGTGTGTGTGATGGTGTGTGATGGTGTGTGATGGTGATGGTGTTTGTGATTTTGTGTGTGTGGGGGGGGGGGGGGGGGGGGGGGGGGGAGGGGGGGGGGGGGGGGGGGGGGGGGGCAGGCCATGGAGGAACCCTTCCTAACCGCCTTGAAACGCACCTGCACCTGCTATGGTCCCGAAGAAGAGGAGCAGCTGTGCTAGGAGCCTCATCGCAAAGTTCAACGAGTTTCGGCGAGCGCGCCTTCACGTCTAGATTCAAGTTCGGATTTACAGGCTGGGATCCAGATTTGAAATGGGGGGGGGAGCGTTCATGCTGCGAATGGTCCGGGGGTGGAAAAGAAGCAGGGGAGGAGGGGCGTAGGTGGATAGGTTGTCCAGGGACGTGAGGTGGGCTCAACGCGGCTCAACGTCCCGTTCGAATCGTGTACTTGCAATGATGCGTGATGATGCGTGTACTGCCCCGGGCGTTCAGAAACTGAACTTCAGAAACGCGGCTGAAACCGGCTGGAACCGGCTGAGACCGGCTGAAACCCAGCCCCCCCCGCCCCCGGCGTTCAGAAACTGAACTTTAGAAACTGAACAGCACTACAGCCTGTTGAGACCAGAGTGGGTAACAATGCAAGCCCGTGATAAACTTCAGTCTGCTGCACATGTGCTGGACTGCTGGCGTGTGTTGCACTCCAGAGGCAGCCAAGTGCAGTAGGCTAAGGGACTTGCCCAAGTGCCCAGCCTTGGAAAATTTGACAATTGACACGGAAGTTAGCGGTAGTAGAAGAAGAAGAAGAAAAGATCTCTCCCCCCCCGCCTAAAAATCTGAGAAGGCCTGACCCCCCCCCCCCCCCCCCCCCTGCAATAGAAATGCCCCTTTCAAAGAAAATGATATGGATTCTGGGGGTAAGCAATATGGCGCACAGAAAGGCATCCTCGGAATTCCCCCAGGGATTGTGTGATAGTCAAAATTCAGTTCTGCACCCCCTGAGTCCCTGACACACCTTGCCATGTCTCCCCACCCCCGACCCCACACACCCAACCCACACACCCAAACTCACCCACACCCGCCACGGGGGGTAAATACTTATTGCACGAGGCCCAAAGTGGTGCCAAGAGACTACCCTTAACAAGTCCTACTCTTGGGTTATCCCAATGTCATTTGGAGGTCTGAGTAAAAAGTTAGCAAAAAAACGAATGAGGGCTGACCCCCCCCCCCCCCCCCCCCCCCCCCCCCCAAATGAGGTGCTCAGAATGACCTGAAAAGTAACTCAAAATATCGCCATGTTACATGCCATTACAGCCCCGTTCTCAGAAAAAATCAATCGGCCTGACTGAAAGTTTTGAGGCTTGGGATACTCCTGATTGACATCTGATATTTTGAGTTAAGGGCTAGCATTGAGAGCCACCCTTTGAGGCGAAAATCCGAGATTGGGCCTAAGAGGCTAAAAGAGCTTGCCAATCTGTTTCAATCGATAGAGTTGTTACACAATGAAGACTAAAGAGCAGATAGCTTATCATCGCAACTCGTGCGGCTATATAGAAAAGGAAGTCTTCAGGAAGGTTCCGAAGACACGTGCGGGCCATAGCTAGCCTATGGCCCGGCGGCAGGCAACCCGGGTCCTGGAGCCACAGGACCACGCGTGCACTATGCCAACTCAGTGTCCGACTCGACGGACAATAACATCCCCCCCAATTCAAGATATTCTTGGGTACAAGAATCCCTGGAATTAGCTGAGGGGCATAAAGAAAATACAGGAGTATAAAGGCTGACAAGGCTATTAGATATGCTAACGGCTGGCAAGAGGAACTGTAAATGAGAAATTGTTTGGGACAGTCCAAAGGGGTGTGGCACATTGAAAACAGGGATCTTTAGGTCAATATTTGCTAGGGGCCAGGAAGGCTGCAGGGGAAGGCGTGAGAGGGACTAGGAGTATAAAGGACTGACTGGCTGTAAGCAACTTCTTTTAGGTAGACGTCCCCCGCTGGCTCATGTAATCAATCCAGATGGAGAGATTACATTACATTACATTACATTACATTACATGTTAAAGTCTACTTGACACCGCGAGGGTGTATGAGACTCTGTGCTTTAAACAAAAAGAAAAAGCACCCACAAAGCAAAAAACCCCATTACATCAGGGGTGTGTCGAGGACAAACAAACCAAACTCCCAACCACCGTTTTGGTGGCGTAGGTATTAAACCCCTTAGAGCAGGACCCAGATCTCAACCACTTACAGTGGCGGAGGTAAGAAGCTAACAAATGAGAAGTCTCAAGAAGAAAAAAAAGGGATAATAAATTACGGTGCCACTAAGCAGTCCAGGGCTTCCTGTCTTGCTCTTCTACAAGTAGAAAGATAGTCGGCTAGGTTGCTCCAAAAAGACTTAGTGCCATTTCCATTCATAAAGGTTCTGAATGTGGAATCGCAGAATTCCACATTCCATACGGTTAAGTCGGTATCCTCATGGACATGCCTATAAATATCTGTAAACAGATTCTGGTAGCGGAGGCGAATATCATTATAAAAAGGGCACTCAAACATATGCATTTCATCCTCAGTTTTTTGGAACCCACACATTTGACAGTGTCTCATTGAGCGAGGGATGTGTGCTCTATCCACCACCCTCATTCTTTCTGTGTTCAGCCAATGGGAACCCATTCTAAACTGTGCTATAGAACGAATCTGATCCTGCTTATGTAAGGCGGATGTAAAGGGAATCAAGCCATTCTCATCATTGCTGTTGGCTGCGAACCATTTTTGGTATCGGAGGCGTTTAAAGCCAACCCTTCTCTCATCAGGGATGTCTCTAACTGCATTGGTGTCACTTGGGTACTTAAACCTCCATGACTCAAAAACTTCAGACATAATACCTTCGACATCGACAGCCTCCAAAATGTTTATGTTTTTACTGGATCCTAGCTTGTGGAGAGCACAACGCAAGTCATGAACCCAGCCAGTGTTGGAGTCAAAAGATTCCTCAAGAGCCATTCTAATGAGATCCTCAGGTTCTTTATGTATGGTCTTGTTCCAGAAGCGCAAAGCTTGTTTAAGCCAAGCAAAACACAACGGGGTTCTACCCAGCTCTTCCATGATAATATTAGATGTAGTAGATTGGCAAACACCCAACATTTGTTTAAGTATACCTCTATGCCAAGATATGCTGAGATACTTCCAAAGTCATCTATAAGGTAGCTTTAACTCAGAGGAGACTATTAATACTATGGAAAGCTATGGACTATGCTTAAGAGTTATGGCAGCCTAGGGGTCAGGCTGAGGCACAGAGGAAGCTGCCAGGTAGCTGCCAGTGGGGCTGCCAGGATGTCTATCAGGTAGGACGGATTCCCCCCCATAATTTAGGATTACCCTAAGTTAGAGAATTGTAGACATGCTGTAGAAGCTTTGAGAGAGAGATACTAAATAACAAGAAAACAGCAGTACATGGGGAAGTACAGTGCAGCACATTAATCCTAGAGTGTTCATGGCTAAAACAAGAATGCCAACTAAGGTCAAGTTAGGTGCCAGATGCTGGGTAACCATCAAGGTCCAGCTGGGTGTTGAGTTTCTTCAGGAGGGTGGAGAAAGATTTCCTAGACATTTTTGGGGTGTCCAGCATGTTGATGAATGTGAAATCCATAGAGCTCCAGTGCATGCTGAGGTTGTTGACACACATTACTCTGCCCCCAGGATACACACAGCTGATGGGGTGCATAAGCATCTTGGGCCAGGAAACCAGTACCCTTGCATGTGCTTGGACCATAGCTGCTTGGAGGCATATATATGGCCCACTGAATGGTGGGCCTGGCAGCTGTGGAGACAGTGGGGTATATGTGCACCATGTGTTGCAATCTGTTGACATGCTTGAGGAGGGGTCCACAGACTGAGAAGTGACTGTTGTGCATCTGTCTGCTGGGTAACCTGGACAGTTCAGCAGCTAGAAGGGCAGGGAACTTGGTAGCTAGCTGGGCAATGAGGATAGGGACAGGCTGTCTAGGTCTGATGCTGAAGGCTCTAAGGGAGGAAGGGGAATTGTTGAGGGTGTTCAGCAGGGTTCCAAACTTGGTCCTGGAGAGGCCAGAGTTGTTCAGGAAATGGACTGGGTGGGTGTTCATGTTGACATGGGCTAGGGGCTGATCAGGAGAGAGAGAGGTAGCTGAGGGAATCCATTGGTCAAATCTAAGGGCTTGGGATAGCTCCTGTTGGGTGCAGGACCCCTGTCCATCAATAGGATAGGGACTTTCATAGCTGGTTCTGGCTTGGTCCAGCAGGAGGTCCATCTCTCTTCTGGCTTGTGCTTCTGTCAGGTTACCCAGCTCATCATGGGGAACAGTGGGCATCTGCTGGCTAGGGGCTGTGGAGTAATCAGTATCTGGGATGAAGCCATGGGATGATGTGGTATACAAGTCATCTTCCAGCAGGTCATGTTGGTGTGGTGAGAATTCCCCCCCAATGTCTGACTGGATCATGGAGGGCATGATGGGTTGAACAAGGTCAGGCATTCCATCCTCACCATTTGCAGAAACTAGGTCTGGTAGGCTGCTGGAGCTGCTGGCAGTGTCATGGGGAATGGTGCAGCTGGCAGCAGCATCATCATTGTAGCAGATGCTCTTGGGGTCTCGCTGGGTGATCATCATGATGATAGAAGGGAGGGTATTACAGGGGTATAGGGAAGAGGGAGGCTTAGAGGTGCTAGTGATGTAGAGGACATTTTGTTTAGGGCATAAGA
The DNA here is from genome assembly GCA_013435795.1 of Chlamydomonas sp. ICE-L. Lineage (NCBI taxonomy): Eukaryota > Viridiplantae > Chlorophyta > Chlorophyceae > Chlamydomonadales > Chlamydomonadaceae > Chlamydomonas > Chlamydomonas sp. ICE-L. Next base: position 86,421 of record JACBWV010000767.1, read on the forward strand.
GAATAGTCTTGGAGCCCTTGGCAGTGGGGAGGGAGAGTGTAGCAGCAACGCTAGATGCATGGAGTTGGAGGTTGGGGCAGAGTTTGCGTGCTGCATGCACACTGAGTATGTTGACCACAGTCAAGGGTGGAGCAAGGAGCACATCGTTGAGTGTGATCATGGATCCAAGGTGACCCCTGATGTTGGCTTTTCCTTTCTTGTTAATGTAAGATTGTTACAACGGCATAGGCTCGATAGAGGAGAAGATGCTATTTCGCGCAACAGGCGGAATCATATAGAATAGAGATGTGTACTGCAGGGTACTGCAGTCACGTGCAGGCCACAGCTAGCCTGTGGCCTGGCGGCAGGCAACGCGGTACCAGGAGGGAAAGGTACCGGTGTGCATTATGCCGACTCAGAGACTGATATATAAATCAGTCAATAACATCCCCCCCAATTCAAGGTATTCTTGAGCTCAAGAATTCCTGGAATTAACTGAGGGGCATAAGAAAATTCAAAATATAAAAGCTAGGGAGACTTCAAAGAAATGTCAGTCTTCTGGGATAGCTGGCTAGTTAAGGAACACTGCAGGTAGGCTGCAGGCTAAGTAGCAGAGAGGCTGCTGAGAAGGTGTACGGAAACTGCAGGTAGGCTGCAGGCTAGGGCAGATAGGCTGCCAGGGGCTGAACTAAGTACTGCAGAGGGCTGCAGGTAGGCTGCAGGGAGACTGCTGGGGAAGGGAAGTCCAGGCTTGGTTAAGGCTTGTGAAGATATCCTTTTACGAGAAGTTTGTATGATTCGAGACTAGAGGGTTTGTCATTTAGACATGATGTCTGGACTAGTCCCCCCATAATTTGGGTGAGCTACATTAGGTAGGTCCTAAATTAAAGCAAATACATCAAGGGAGAGACTAGAAAAATCCTAAATTCAGAAGGGGTGCTGCCTGTGGAAGTACATGGGGCAGTACATTAGACAGGTAATCTAAAACATTCTAGAGTGTTCAAGTCTATCCAAAAGATGAGAAGCAATGTAGGAAACTGAACTAAGTGCCTGGCTTGCTGGGGAAGCCATCAAGGTCAAGTTGCTGTCAGACTTGGGCAAGGAACTGGTCAAATGACTTGGGAGCTAGGCTGGGGGGGGTAAGGATGTTGATGAAGGTGAAGTCCATGGGTTTCCAGTTCATGCTGAGGTGGTTGACACATAGCACTTTGCCTCCAGGATGTGCACAGCTCCTGGGGTCCATGATCATCTTAGGTCTGAATGAGAGTGTGTGAGCATGTGCATTGACCATGGCAGCTTGGAGACAAATGACCCACTGTAGAGTGGGTCTGGCTGTGGTAGAAACAGTGGGGTATGCTTGCACCATTTGCTGGAGTCTGCTGTTGTGCTGGATGATAGGGCTGCAGGCATCAGATGGCTCCTTGTGCATTGACCTGTGAGGGAACTGTTCTCTTTCAGAAGCTAGCAGGGTAGGAAACTTGCTGGTGAATGCTGTGATGAGCTTGGACAGTGGAGGCCTGGGCTTGATGTTGAAAGCTGGTGAAGCAGGCCTGCTGTTCAGGTGGTGTAGGGTGCATCCAAAACGTGTGAGGTTAAGGCTGGAGTTGTTGGAGAAGTGGATGTTGTTGACATTCTGATTAACTTCTCCCAGTGGTAGTCCAATGTCTGGTGACCTTTTGACCAGTATCCATTGGTCCCAGGTAGTTGCTGTGTCTAGATCAGATGGCTTGAGTGACCCGTCCCCATCTATGGGGCCATCATATTCCTCATAGTTGGTTCTGATCTGGTCACTGAGGAGTTCCATCTCTGCTCTGGCTCGTTGCAGGCCCAGGTTGTCCAGCTGTTGTTGGAGGTCTGGAGTGGTTTCAGGAGAATCATCTACACCTAGTCCAGGTTCATCCTGGTGCTTGTGTAACTCTGGATGGATGAGCTCTGGCATATCATCACTGTCAGTATCATCAATAGAGTCTTCCAGATTGTCTGCAGTGGAAGGGGAATGGTACTGGCAGAGAGGGGGAGGGTGGTCCTGGATGTCTTGGTCTGCCTCCACATGAGTGGGTGGGTACTGCCCTATCTCAGAATCAGTGTGGGGTGCAGATGGGTCAGAAGTAGAGGGGAAGTCCTGTGGGTCTTTATCTGCCTCCACATGAGTGGGTGGGTACTGCCCTATCTCAGAATCAGTGTGGGGTGCAGATGGAGCAGAAGTAGAGGGGAAGTCCTGGAGGTCTTGATCAGCTCTACTGGGGGAGGTCTCATGAGTGGGGGGGTACTGCCCTGTCTCAGAGTCAGTGTGAGTTGATGGAGGCTTGGTAACCATCATGATGTAGGCAATGGTAGGGTCCACAGGGATAGAGGGATTACTGGCAGGGGCATGTGAAGTTTGGATAAGGTAGAGTCCATGCCTTTTGGGGCATGAGAGGAGCAGTTTGGGACCAGATGGTCTTGGGATGGAGAGTGTGGCTTGAGTCTTGGACAGGTGAACTTGGAGGTCTGGGCACAGGCTGGTGGCTGCATGAATGCTAATGATGTTGGGCATTTTGCAGTCAGCAAGAAGTACATTGTTCAGGATGATCAGAGTCCTGCCATGGCCCTTGATCTTGGCCTTCCCTGTCTGCTTGCAGAGGATAGGTGGAGAGTCTTGATCTGCCAGCTGCAGTTTAATAAGCTGTTGGAGGTCCTGAATGTCATGCAGATGGGAGATGTTACTTGTTGCATGAGAGTGTGCTGCAGTATCTATGATCCATTCTGTCTGCAGTGCTGCCTGGAAAACTTCTTCATCTTCTATAGTGCATTCATCATCAGCACTTATTTGTCCAAAGAATGCTGTACTAGCCAGGGGGTCAGGTGGCAAGGCAAATGAAACAGACTTGCCTTTGGTTGGTGTAGCAAATCTCATGGGCTGGAGGTTGTCCTCATCCAGTGCCAGGGACAGGAAGTTGTGTTCTTCACCCTCACTGTCAGAGTTGGAGGTGGACTGATCACCATCAGCAACATGGGCATGGCGTCCCCTGCTTGGGTATCTTCTTGGACGCCTCCTGTCTGGACTGGTCTTCTTGTGGGTCTTCCTGTCGTCGGGATCCTTGTCATCTCCTGATCTGTTCTTGGGAGGTGACTTAGATCCATGGTCAGCTTCGTCTGATTCTGCTGGCCTGAAAGCCAGATCAGTGTCCTCACTGGTGCACTCTCTGGAGCTATGGCCAATTCCCCCACAGTTCCAGCAGGTCATCATCTTGTTGGCAGTCCCGTCTCTGAATGGGAGGTGCTTGCTGTTGAAAGGTTTCCTGGCCCTGTAGGCTGCAGCTGCCAGCTCAGCCTCTTCGGGAGATGGTGCAGAGTCCACTTGCTTCACTAAGCACCAGTTGAAAAGGGCACTTTGGAGCATGGAAAAGGTGGTAATAGCAGTAGGGTTGAACTGATTGATGTAACCATCATATTCAGGGCGGGAGTTCAGTCCCCTGACAATGAGGTTCAGGAAGGTGCTGATAGAGACGGTGTGGAGGCCTTCTATCTTGGGAATCTGGGAGTACAGATCAGCTGCCCTGGAGAGGTAAGTCTGCAGGGATTCAGTAGAGGTCATACGTAATCCCATTATGGCAGTCAGGGTGGTATGCTCTAGTCTGCTGCCATCCTCAGAGTACAGGGCATCTAGAAACCTGAAGGCTCTAGTGGCCATATCTGTGTTGGCATGAATGGCCTGCTGGATGCCATCTGATACATGATCTATGATGATCTTGAAGGCCTTGTTATTCTTCCAGGTCGAGATCCTGTTGGGGACACCAATCCTAGGGGCAGGCGGAGCAGCCGGGTCAGCAGCCGCAACAGGAGGGTAAGTAACATCATCAGCAGGGTAACCATCAGAGTCATTAGGTTCGCCAGCGACGACCGCTTGTTGGCAGTCGAAAGCAATGGCAATGGTATCCCTATCTGATTTGAGGGCAAGGAGGATATTCTGCCTGGCGCTGCGCCAGGTGTAGAGGTTGTTACCAGTGAATATTCTGGGCGGTTGCATGGTGAGGTCTTCTGCGTAGGAGTCTTGGCGATGTAAGTCGGAGTGGTGGGAGAGGGGGAGTTACGAGGGCGGGGCAGGGGAAGAGGGGATGGAGTGTGTGTGGGAATCGGCGATCCAAAGGGATCCAGCGGATTATCGGAGGGGTGAACGTTGCCAAGCGGCAATGTTCGACGACAGAAGCTTCTGTTAAGCTGGAGGCGTAGATAAATTGATCGTCTGAGATCAATACAGCACTGTGTGAGTCTCGGTGAGGGCGTCGTCCTATACTCACTTCATAGATTTCGGTGACTTGTGGTCGCTCTTGCTTGCTCCAGTCGTAGGACGCAGTGGCAGATCCAAGGATTCTTGGTAGGAAGCGGCAGGCGGAGCAGCGGGAAGTAGGATCCGCACAGGGAGTCCAGGTGCTTAGTAAACTCGGGCCTTCGACCAGTCAGAGGGGAACTGAATCCAAGCGCGGAAATCAGCGGCTGTTCTTCGTTAGCGTCTAAAGATGGCGCACATAACCTGTTAATGTAAGATTGTTACAACGGCATAGGCTCGATAGAGGAGAAGATGCTATTTCGCGCAACAGGCGGAATCATATAGAATAGAGATGTGTACTGCAGGGTACTGCAGTCACGTGCAGGCCACAGCTAGCCTGTGGCCTGGCGGCAGGCAACGCGGTACCAGGAGGGAAAGGTACCGGTGTGCATTATGCCGACTCAGAGACTGATATATAAATCAGTCAATAACATTTCTGGAGGCAGAGCAGTGGTGATGCTCCAAGGTCTGCCAAGTGGAGACTAATAGGCTGGGGGAGATCCTGAATGTCATGCAAGATGGACGGGTTACTGGTGCAGTGGGAGTGGGCTGCACAGTCTAAAATCCACTCTGTCAGGAGGGCTGTCTGGAACTGGGCATGAGCACCCTTATCATCATCATCATCAGAGGTGCCATCACTGGAAACTAGGGCTGGCATAGACTCATCTCTCCTACTATGGCAAGCATCAGGATCAGGTGTGGGTCCAGGGAAAGCAGTATCATCCATGGGAGCATGTGGGTCAGACAGGGGTTTGGACTTGCCTCTGGAGTCTGCAAACTGGAGGGGCTGTGGGTCATCAGAAGTTAAGGCCATGAAGTTGTGCTCATCCTCATTGTCTGTTGTGGACTGGGAGATGGAACAGTCATCATCTGCAACATGGGCATGCCCACGTCTGTCACAGCGTCCTCTGGTGTCTCTGGCAGATGCTCTGCTGTCTCTCCTAGGAGACTTGGACTTGCTGGATGACCTCTTGGCTGCATCCTTGGGTGGTGATGACGATCCTCGACGTGCAGATGTGGAGGAGAATGGTGGTGGCCTGTACTTCAGCTCTGTGGTGGGGCTAGGGCAAGTGATTGAGTTGTGCCCATAGCCATTGCAGTTCCAGCATGTCATCTGAGTAGATGGGAGACGGTCCTTTCTTGGGCGGCCTTGGAAAGCAGCAGCTGCCATGTGCTCAGTCTCTTCTGGAGAGATGCTGGAGTCAGAGATCTGGTTAGACACCTGGTACCTGATGATCTGGGTCTGAAAGGAGGCAAAATCAGGGCATACACAGTTGTGGAAGGAAAACCTGAATCCATTGTATTCTGGACGAGGTGTAAGTCCTTGAACAATTATGCTGAGGAATGCAGGGATGGAGGTGTTGCTGACCCCATTCACTTGGGGAAGCAGGGTATAGAGTTCATAACTGCGAGAGAGGTAGGTTTGTAGTGGCTCAGTAGTTGTCATGCTGAGGTTATACATGGATTTCACTGCCCCTGTCTCAAGGTCAGAGTTCCTCTCTCCATATGAGGTATTGAGAAACCTGTAGGCTTTAGCAGCAACGTTAGTGTTAGCTAGGACGGCCTGTTGGATGGGTTCAGAACAATGCTTGAGGATCTCATTCAGTGCAACAGCGTTCTTTACCATGTTGATTGGGTAGGGAACAGCACGAGCCGCAATAGCTTGATTAGCATTGTCCACATTCGGGTAGTGAGATTCCTCCAGCGGGTATCCGTCGGCATCTGCTGGCTCATTTGCGGGGACAACGTCCTTCGCTGCCTCAATGGCAACTGAGATGCACCCCGGGTGGGATCTGAGGTGGCGGAGAAGGAAGGGTCCAAACTTGTGCCATGGGACAGCAGGTGTGCCGTCGAAGACTAGTGCAGGGAGCTTGGCTGGAGTTGCCATGGTGTCTGTCGCGGCGCTGGGGTCTTGGGGTCTTGATCTTCACACCGGGTTAATAAACCGGCCTGTGGGTAATCCGGGTGTGAAGCTTGTCGGGCTTCAGTCTTTGGTGTGCGATTCGGAGGTAGTGGTGATGGAGTGTTGATAACAAAGGGGGAACCAAATGGGTCTTGTTGGTCTGTAATGGTTGAGATAGTAGCAGGAAGTGGGGTATGGGTGACGGAATCGGGGGAGGGGGGGGGGGAGGGGGGGGGGGGGGGGGGGGGGGGTCTTCGAGGGTGTGCAGGGTTGATACTCCGTGGCACAAGCAATCCTTGTGGGATTGCGCAACGCTGTGTGTGATCTGATGAGTTTGCAACTCACGTCGAAGATCTACTCAGACTCCTGGACTGCGTCTACGTTTCGTCGGTGACGGATGGTAGAGACAACGGGAGAGTTGTGTGGGCAGTAGGCGAGGCAGCGCAGGTTAGATTTCTTACGTGAATACGTAGACAATCCAGGGCCAAAAGCAGTACTCAAGCCGTCGAGCTAGTCTGAGGGAAAACTGTCACCTTGTGCAGGGCTGAAGATCCACTTGGCACGGGCGCAGGGGCGCTGTCTGCGGGTAGCGGTCGGGCCGATAACCTTTCAATCGATAGAGTTGTTACACAATGAAGACTAAAGAGCAGATAGCTTATCATCGCAACTCGTGCGGCTATATAGAAAAGGAAGTCTTCAGGAAAGTTCCGAAGACACGTGCGGGCCATAGCTAGCCTATGGCCCGGCGGCAGGCAACCCGGGTCCTGGAGCCACAGGACCACGCGTGCACTATGCCAACTCAGTGTCTGACTCGACGGACAATAACAATCTGTGACATGAGGGGGTAAAACGAAACAAACTGATGAACAATTTTAATAATTTAGACAGGAATTAAAGTTAATAATTTAGAGTACGTGGAAATATGATTGAAACCATTTGACATAATCCAAGTAGCATAAGTCGCATGTAACGGATCAGCATGCATGTAACGGATACACGCATGTAACGGATCAGCATGCATGTAACGGATCAGCATGCATGTAACGGATACATGCATGTAACGGATCAGCATCGTTCAGGGTAATTCAAAGCGCGCGCTTTTGCGCTGTCGAGCGCTGACTTTTTGACCCCCTCTGCGCTTTAAGCGCAGTTTTTGCAACACCCTGTGGGCGCAGCAAGCATTTTTTGTGCTTTTTGCACTACATAGCGCAGTTTTTTGTTTTCAAGTGCGCTAAAGCGCTGGCCAATCTGGCCATTTGAAGTACCCTGGGATCGTTACACCATTGCGACATTCATCAAACGAGTTCATATGATGTCCGAGAACGGTACTTATTCTCTAGTATAACCGAGCCATACCGTAACATTGCTTAGTAATAGATTGCATACCGTCTTCTTGGTTATCACCCCGTTCCCTATGATTATAACATTCTCTAGCAAGGCTCTTTTCATAACATTATCGCCCTTACTGGCAACGATTTTATTCCAAATGCCAATGCATTGTCAGATTGTCTCATGAAGCTCTTGAAGGGAATATATTCAGTTCATAAAGAACCACGTCAGTATAGGTGTTATCTATTGAGACCTTCTCTTAAACTCACACCCGAATCCTGCCCGAATGAAGCAAATCTCGAGATTTTTCGGAAGAAGGGATTCGTTTTGTTCATGTCTACATTTTAGAAGAGCAAGACAGGAAGCCCTGGACTGCTTAGTGGCACCGTAATTTATTATCCCTTTTTTTCTTCTTGTGACTTCTCATTTGTTAGCTTCTTACCTCCGCCACTGTAAGTGGTTGAGATCTGGGTCCTGCTCTAAGGGGTTTAATACCTACGCCACCAAAACGGTGGTTGGGAGTTTGGTTTGTTTGTCCTCGACACACCCCTGATGTAATGGGGTTTTTTGCTTTGTGGGTGCTTTTTCTTTTTGTTTAAAGCACAGAGTCTCATACACCCTCGCGGTGTCAAGTAGACTTTAACATGTAATGTAATGTAATGTAATGTAATTTTCACTGGTAAACATGTTTTTTACTGCCGAAGACGGCAAGCAGCCAAAGTGCTGGCTGAAGCTATGTAACCAAGTTCAAGTTCAAGTTCAAGTAACTAACTCACTAAATAATAGGGTTGGGAAGCAAACGTATATTTTCATTTTTATATGCCGTATAAACGTATGCGTATAAACTTATGAGGGAAATTAGACACTTCTCGAGAAAATTCTTTTACATGGGTTTAAAGTTATTGCTGCGTAGCTAATTTCATTGGCATCACATATCAACTCTAAAAAAAAAAATCGGACAAGTTTAGATTGTCCAAATCTCAGAACATAAACCACGACCAGAAGCGCTTCGATCGAGAAACGCGGTGCCAATCTAAGGGAGCCATTCGTTGCCAATAATATTGACATACTGTCTATTTAACCATGTTCACGTTGCACTAGGCTCAAGTCATCTTTCTAGGCAGCTCCCTGAGTCAGCTACAGGTGTCAGAAGTATGTGAGTATGTCGCAGCTTCTAGGCAGCTCCCTAAGTCAGCTACTGGTTCAGTCCACAAGGCCCATGGCATCCAAGGCCACCTCCTCATCAGCGTATACTTTGTCGGCAAGGTCAGTGTTGGCAGCTATGTAGATCATATTCCCCCCCCCCCCTTCCAACGGAGAGGTTGGCCCTCAGCTTTCTGTGCACCCGCCCAAGCTTGGAGAAGAAGCGCGGTGCCAATCTAAGGGAGCCATTCAACGCCAGTTGGTATAGTATATAACTGTAAACGCAATAGTGTATACGTGTGGAATAATACAACTATATTGCAATAGTGTATACGTATACAATAATATAACTATATTGCAATAGTGTCCATGTTCAAATTGCACTAGGCTTGCACCATCAATCCACCGAGCCCTATGGGAGCTCAATGGAATGGAAGGCTATGTGATACTCTGATATATGTGCCTGATATCTGGCTATCTAAATCAAATTTTGGGCAAAATTTAAACAACATTATACACTTAAAATAATTAATGTGTTTTGCATATTGTGATAGAGGAGGTCAGGAGCTTTCCAATGAGCTATCTAAATCAAATATTGAATGAAAACCCGAGAAAGTTAAATGCCGGGAAGCGTGCTGTACTTTTCGACGTACACTACTCATGCGTTTGTACATACGCATGAATATACGTTTCGAGAAAAAATCATATGTATGCATATACGTATGATTATATGAACGTATGATTATACGTTCATATGCCGGCCCAACCCTACTAAATAACTACCTGAATACGATACACATTGAAATGTGGCGTTTAATGTGTAACTACCCAAATACAAGGGATCGATCGGAGAGCCTCGTCGCGTTTTGACTGGACTCCACGTCATCAACATTGTGCAGATCAAAAGACACTGGAAGCTGAACTTGGCTTAGTGTGCCATTTCTAGAAGTTTCCGGAACACGAGCCCCCCCTCCTTGTGCTTTGGGGCTGAAATCTTCAGGCACGAGGTGGTGCTTCGAAAACAGCCATCCAAGAAAGTACAGGATGACAGCTAGCGCCATCACATATGTAGCTACCAACATACTGCTCCTCCAGTTATTCACAGCCGTCTGTACTGCCCCAATGATAGGGGTTGAAGGGAGATCACCCAAGGCCCTCTGGCTTACTGTCAGGATCGCTTGAGACATTGGGCGCTGCTCCTCCGGAATGGTCCACATGCTTAGAGCATTCGTTACTGGGGTGAGCGCCATGATGGCCAGGAGGCCAAAGCAGATGAGCGTGATGAAGCCCCCGTAGGACAGACCGGACGCTGCGAAGGCGATGGTTAGCAGGAACAAGCCGAGTATGACCCACACGGTCATGAGCCTGTGCGGGAGGGGGCATGTGCGTGAGATGGAGGGGGGGGGGGTATATAAGGAAAGGGGTATGAAGGAAGAAGCAGTAACAGGCCAAAGCAAATGATAACATTGCCTTATCTGCCTTTATCTGCCTTTATCTGCGTGATAAAGGCAATGTCGGATGATGTTGATCAAAGGCGAGTATGATAGCATATGATATTGTATATTCATGGTAACTTTAGCCTAGTCAAACTGCATCAAAAGATATTGTATATACATGGTAACCTTAGCCTAGTCAAACTGCCGTCAGCTTATGATATCATAAGATAATGTTTTCATATCATATCATATTGCCATCCCCTACTAGTATGAACCAGGGTACTACTTCTTGCCAAATTGGTCAGCGCTTAAAGCGCACAAACGTCAAATTGGTCGGCGCTTTTTAGTACAAAAAGCGCAAAAACTGCGCGCTGCGCCCACAGGGAAATAACCTGAAATAACCTGAAACAACCTTGAATAGCCAGGAAACTCCTGCCTATAATGAACTGAAATGCCTGGAAATAAAAACCTGAAATAGCCTTAAATAGACGGGTATCTCTGACCTGAAATAACCTGAAATAGCCTGGAATTAATAACCTGAAAAGCCTGAAATAGCCTAAAATATCCGGGTAACTCAACCAAAGCCATTATTGACTGAAGAGCCTGTCTTGTCCAAAGAAGCCCGATATAGCCTGGAAATAATAGCCTGAAATAACCTGAAATAGCCTGGAAATAATAGCCTGAAATAACCTGAAATAGCCTTAGATAGACGGGTATCTCTGACCTGAAATAACCTGAAATAGCCTGGAAATAATAGCCTGAAATAACCTGAAATAACCTGAATTAGCCAGGTAACTCACCCGAAGCCATTCCTTACTGAAGAGCCTGTCTTGTGCAATAAGGCCCGGAATAGCCTGAAATGACCTGAAATAGCCGGTAATAGCCGGTAATAGCCGGGTAACTCACCCGAAGCCATTCTTTACTGAAGAGCCTGTCTAGTCCAAAGAGGCCCGGAATAGCCTGAAGTGACCTGAAATAGCCTGAAATAGCCGGTAATAGCCGGGTAACTCACCCGAAGCCATTCTTTACCGAAGAGCCTGTCTTGTCCAAAAGAAAGCCACCCCCCAAGGAGCCAACAACGCCGGTGCCAACAGCAATAGCACCAAACGTTAAATCCACTTCATTGCTGTCCCTGACAGGGGGAGGGGGAGGGGTTAGGAGAGGGAGGGGAGCGGGTGGGGTTGTGAGAGAGAGAGGGGGAGGGGTTGGGACAATGGCACAGCAATAGCACCAAACGTTATATACACTTCATTGCTGTCCCTGAAAGGGGGAGGGGGAGGGGTTAGGAGAGGGAGGGGAGCGGGAGGGGTTGGGAGAGGGAATGGGGGAGGGGTTGGGAGAGGGAATGGCACAGCAATAGCACCAAATTTTAGATCCACTTAATTGCTGTCCCTGAAAGGGGGAGGGGGAGGGGTTAGGAGAGGAAGGGGAGCGGGAGGGGTTGGGAGAGGGAATGGGGGAGGGGTTGGGAGAGGGAATGGCACAGCAATAGCACCAAATGTTAGATCCACTTCATTGCTGTCCCTGAAAGGGGGAGGGGGAGGGGTTAGGAGAGGGGAGGGGAGCGGGGAGGGGTTGGGAGAGGGAATGGGGGAGGGGGTTGGGAGAGGAAGGGCACAACAGCAATAGCAACCAAATTTAGAAGAAATCCACTTTCAATTTCTGTCCCTGAAAGCATCAACGTCACTTCACGGCCGGTAAACTCAATTGTTGATCAATTTTCCTGTTTATGGGGGGGGGGGGTGAAGGGTGTGTGTGGTGTGTGTGCGTGTGAGGTGTGTGTGGGTGTGTGTTGTGTGTGAGAGAGAGAGAGAGACGAGGAGATAGAGATAGAGAGAGATCTCTCTCTCTTCTCTTTCTTCCTCTCTCTTTCTCTTTCTCTTTCGCCTTTCTCTGTCGCTTCTCTTCATCTTCCCTTCCTCTTTCTCCTTTACTCTTTCTTCTTTCCTCTTCTCTTTCCTCTTTTTCTTTTCGCTTTCTCTTTCGCTTTCTCTTGTCGCCTTCTCTTTTCTCTGTCTCTGTGTCTCTTTCTCGTTTCTTTCTCTTTCTCTTTTCTCCTTTTCTCCTTTAATTCTCTTCTCCCTCTTTCTCATATTCTCTTTACTCCTCC
>JACBWV010000767.1:98831-145861 GCA_013435795.1 Chlamydomonas sp. ICE-L
GTTCAATATGACCCCCTCCCAGCTCGACCTTTTACCCTGCCTCCACTCCCCCTCCCCCAACCAGCGTCCATCATGCAAAACAGGAGAAGCACGCACTGTTCAAAAAGCCCTCCAAGCTCTACTTTACCCTGCCTCCACTCCCCTCCTCCAACAACCAGGTCAATCATGCAAAACAGGGAGGCACGCACTTGTTCAAAAGCCCCTACTCCAGGATAAACTGTACTGCCCCCCCCCCCCACTCCCCCCATCCTCCTGGTCCTCCCTACCCCCTCCCCCCAGATCAAACTTTTACCCCGCCTCCCCTCACCTCCCCCCCTCCCCCAAACAGGTCATCAGGCAAACATGAGAGAGTAGAGGCAAGCACTGTTTGAAAAAGCCTCCTCCCAGCTCTAGGCCCATAGTAAACCATTGCCTGCAATGCATGAGGGGAGATGATTCGAGTTATATTTTCTTGTATTTAATTGTGTATTTGAATGAGAATCTTAGAATTCAATTATCACTGCAGCTCTAGGCCCATAGTAAACCATTGCCTGCAATGCATGAGGGGAGACGATTTGTGTTGTATTTGTAGGGTTGCGTAGCAAATGTATATTTTTATTTATATACGCCGTATAAACGTATGAACGTACAAACGAATGCATATTATCGTATAAACGCATGTAAATGTTTCTGGAGGAAATACTTTGACATGGTTTTAAAGGTATTACCGCGTTGCTCGTTCGCCTTCAACCAGGGTACTTCCAAGCACGCGCTTTAGCGTGCTGGCGCGCTGCCTTTTTGAGCCCCACTGCGCGTTTTGTGCAGTTTTTTGCAACCCCCTGTGGGCGCAGCAAGCAATTTTTGCGCTTTTTGCACTACAAAGCGCAGTTTTTTTGTTTTCAAGTGCGCTAAAGCGCTGGCAAATTTGGTCAAAGGAAGTACCCTGCCTGCAAGTCTGCAAGGCATGAGCGGAGACGAGTCGTGTTCCATTTTATTGTCTTTGCTTATGTATTTGATTTTGTATTTGAATAACAATTGTAAAATTCAATGATCATTGTAGCAAGATGGCTTAATAATAAATGTATAATTAAATTATCACTTTAGCACGAACTCAGGGCCCCCGTCAGGCCCCTGTCATTAAACCGATTGTATGGGGTTCAGTTGATCAATGCTTTTTCATTTTAGCACTTCCTGTCACGGTTGGGCTACAATGAAGACCCCACACCCACTAAAAGTGAGGACAAGGAAAAAAAAAAAAGAAACAAAATAACAAAAAAAAAAAGCAAAAAAAATAAAAAAAAAAAAGAAAAAAAAAAAGAACCAAAAAAAATGAAAAAAAACAAAAAAAAAAACAAAAAAAAAAAAAAAAAAGCCCCCCCCCCCCCCCCCCCCCCACACACACACACCTACCACAGGTCCCCCCCCAACCCCCCCTACCCCCACCACACCCACTAAAAGATCCCACCCCCACCTGCAAAGCAAACTCCACGACGAGCCCATGTTGTTGACCACCAAGCTCCCCCCCCCCCAACCCACACCCCACCCACCCCCCAACAACAACACCCATGCACCCTTCCCACCTAAAGCAAACTCCACTGGGACAAGAGCCATGTTGTTGACACCACCAAGCCCCCCCCCCCCCCCCCCACCCCCCCCCCCCCACCCCCCCCCCCACCCCCACCCCCCCCCCCCCCCCCCCCCCCCCCCCCCAAACACACACACACACACACACACTCTCAACCCCTTACCACAGATCCCCCCTACCCTACCCCTACCCCCCCCCCACCACGGACCCCACACCACAACGACACCACTAAAGATCCCACCCCCACCCCTACCCCCACCTCCACCTGCAATGCCAAACTCCACAGGGACAGGAGCCCTGTTGTTGGACCCACACAAAGCTCCCCCCACACCAAACAACCCAACCCAATCCACACCCACCCACCCACCAACAACCACTCACCCTTCCCACCTGCAAAGCAAACTCTACTTGGACAGAGCCCATGTTGTTGAACCACCAAGCTCCCCCCCCACCCCCACCCCCCTCATACCCAACAACAACAACAACAATAACACCCACTGCACCCTTCCCACCTGCAAAGCAAAAAACGCTACTTGGACAGGAGCCACCATGTGTTGAACCAAACAAGCCTCCCCCCCACCCCCACCTCCCCCTCGACCCACAACCAACAACAACAATAAAAACCAACGCACCTTCCCACCTGCAAGCAAACTCTCCTTTGGACGACAAGCCCTGGTGTTGAACTACCAAGAGCTCCCCTCCCCCCCCCACCCCTCATACCCACAACAACAACAACAATAACCCACCCACTGACCCTTTTCCCACCCTGCAAAGCAAACTCTACTTGGACATAGCCTATGTTTGTTGTTTTGTGAACTACCAGCGCCCCCCCCCCCCCCAACCCACCCACCCAAACCAAAAACCCACACACCCCCACCCCCCAACACCCCACCCCTACCCCCGCGCCCCCTTGCAAAGCAAACTCCCACGGGTAGAGCCCATGTTGTGAACACCACCAAGCTCCCCACCCCCCCAAACCCCAACCCCAACCCCCCCAACCCCCACCCACCACCTGCCCCCCAACACCCCACCCCTACCCTCCACCCACCTGCAAAGCATACTCCACAGGACAGAGCCCATGATGTTGGACCACCAAGCTCTCCCCCCCAACCCAACCAAACCAACCCAACCCGCAACAACAACACCCACGGCTACCTTCCCACCTGCAATGCAAACTCCACTGGGACAGAGCCCATGTTGTTGAACCACCAAGCTCGGTGCTGCATCAGAATTGCAACGTGGCGCCACTGCTTCCAGAACCAAGTCGGAGCTGAGAGTTTGCTCTTACTCCAACGTTCTTTATTTGAAGCCGGAGCCAGGACGGCAGCCTGCGGAGCATTCGTTGTTTGTATTATTATAATAATTATTATTATTCGTATACCACTATTTTTTTTATTTGGGTTTGGATTAGTTTGTTTGAGGCCAAAGCCAGGACGGCAGCCTGTGGAGCATTTGTTGTTTGTATTATTATAATAATAATCATTATTCTTATACTGCTACTACTACTACTACTACTACTACTACTACTACTACTACTACTACTACTACTAATTATTTTATATTATTTGCGTTTGGATTAGTTTGTTAGAGGCCAAAGCCAGTCGGCAGCCTGTGGAGTGGGTTTCATCGAAAATCGCGACGTCTAAATTTGTGATATTCGGACGCAGCCTGTGGAGCATTCGATCTTTGTATGATTATAATTAAAGTCTTATACTACTACTACCTCTAATAATTCTTTTGTATTATTAAAATTAAAATTATTCTTATACTACTATGAGATACTACTTCTAATAATTATTTTGTATTATTATAATTACAATTATTCTTATACTACTACTACTACTTCTAATAATTATTTTGTATTATTATAATTAAAATTATTCTTATACTCCTACTACTCAAGGGGGGGGGGCAGAAATAAAATCCTCAGACCCCATGCCCTTTTTTCCTACAGAGGGCTGAGTTTACCACCCACCCACCCCCCCGCCGGCTCTGGAACCCATTTGGAGGCCATTATCTCCCCCCACAATAATAATTAGGGGCTCAAAGTATGGGGCCTTTTGTATAGCTTGAAAAGGCCTATCTACTGGTGCTGTTCCCCTAACCATGCGCCATATGTGGAGCAACAAAGAGCAAATCAGACAAAACAATCAGTTTGTGGGCACACGGAAGTGCCATCATCACCATCAATGTTGCATGAGAGGTAGGGCCTGGGGTTTTGGGCCCCCAGGCCCCTATTATGCCCTGGCCTATCAAAGTAACATGCTTGGCCTATCTCAATCTCATTCTCAGCCAATACGAATCACATGCTCAGACTATTACAACCAATCACTTAGGCGACCAACATTTTTATTTATCCTAAAGGTTTAGCACCAGTGGGCCATGCCATGCATGATGGGGTCATCCTCATCCTCATCCTCGTCCACATCCTCATCACCCCCCTCTCCCTCCCCTCTTTCTCCTCCCTCTTCCTCTTCCTCTTCCTCTCCCTCTGTCCCTCCCTCTCCCTCTTCCTCTTTCTTAACCGCCCTAATCAAGAACAATGCCGCAGCTGGCAATAGATCTTGCGCCTCTTGCACCTTTTGATCACGCCTGTTACTGCAGACGTGAGCTCCTTGCCAATGACTCAGGCACACTCAGGGCGAATGTCTCAATGTTGTCCGTGCTGAGTTGCTAGGTTGGGTGGACAGATTGCATGCGATGAAGGAAGTGGTAGCTCCACTCGTACTTGCGGGTCTTGCCGGGATCAGAAAGGCAGATAGGGCATGCAACAGGCCTATTGGTACGAGGGTTGGCTGTAGATCCCTTCTGAACAGAAGCGTAGGACATCTTGTAAACTTGAGGGCATGAAGACGTCACCACTATTACGTGTGAGGAAGATTCCTTCCTCAAGTCCACATTGCACACACCAGAGCTCCTTTCTTGCTCCCTCGCGCCTTTCTTTTCGCGGTTGCTTCTCTGCATGCCTTCGAGTTTTTGTGCCTCGCAACATTCGCAGGGTGCCTAACAATTGCCGTCCGCACTCGTCACATTCGATGCTAGATGCAAAAGGGACCATCGAACAGCATGGAATGGTCCCAGATAGAAATAAGAGATGGGAAGAAAGAAGTATCAGGAGGTTCGTTGAGGAATCTGTATTTCCTCGTTTTTGAGGAAGTAAAGATACTTTTTTATTATATACTTTGTACTGCTAAGTTTGATTGGGGGTTGGGTTGGGTTGGGGTGGGGTTGGGGGGGGGGGGGGGGGGGCCTAATGGCACCAATAGAGACTCTTAGTAGAGGAACACCCCAGTTCCACTCCCATGTCATTCTGTGAGCTATGTGAAAATATCTTGAAGAGTACCTATTTTTTCTTAAATTCCAGTGTTTTTCCTCTCCACCCACCCACCCACCCAAACTTTGGAGGCCCATAACTTTCTACCTACAGGGCAAAAACAAACAAGACCAGATTCTTCATCCTCTCAACAAGCTCTACACAGTTGGGGCATGGGGTCAGTCTTTTTGTTTTTTGCCCCCCCACCCCCACCCCCCCCCCCCCCCCCCCCCTCGCTACTACTTCTAATAATTATTTTGTATTATTAAAATTACAATTATTACAATTATTACAATTAAAATTATTAAAATTATTAAAAATAAATTATTAAAATTAAAATTATTCTTATACTACTACTACTACTACTACTACTTCTAATAATTCTTTTGTATTATTTGCGTTTAGATTAGTTTCTTTGAGGCCAAAGCCAAGACAGCAGCCTGTGGGGCATTCGTTGTTTTTGTTATTATTATTGTCATTATTACGAGGGGGGGGCAAGAAAAAAGATTTCGTACCGCATGTTTGATATGGATAGAGAACCGCGAGCAAGAGTCGATACAAAAAAATCATGTCGATACACCCACGGGCGGCCGAGATAGAGGGGGGGGGGGACCGTTTTCCCAACTTTATTTGTATTTCATGTAACTTTCTTGCCAGTGTGAATTTTTGAGCGCTACTTACACCATCCAGAAGAGCTCGAAGAGACGAGTACAAATCTGGAACCATTCGTCGGCTACACCCAGTGTGTAATTGGTGGGTGCCCTGGAAGGCACATCCAGGCTGGACGCCAGGCTAGACGTCACCTACACCTTCGCGTCCAGCGTCGCACGAGCGGCAGTTAGGCTGACAACGCGCGCGCGCAACGCGTTTGTATGCGCGTTCTGAATTATGGTCCCTGAGGAGGTTCTTAAAGCAGTCGAGCCTGGGGTCTAGCCCCCTCCCCCCCCCCCACTCCCCACCCCCCCCCCCACCCACACCACACCCAAGCAGACCCTCAGGCTCTAGAATACAATTTGAGTCAATTAAACCATGATAATAATAATGATAGATAGACCCGGATAGACAGATAAATAATGCCTTCAGTCCTTTTCATACCTGGGTGATCTCCTCCAAGGGCGCGGTCTACTGAGCTACCCAAGAAAGTTGTAAAAATTCCATACACTGAATAACTTTGTCCAAACTTATTGCTTTATATTTTGTTGTTGTATGGTTGGAAAGGCCTTGACGAGATGA
The DNA here is from genome assembly GCA_013435795.1 of Chlamydomonas sp. ICE-L. NCBI lineage: Eukaryota > Viridiplantae > Chlorophyta > Chlorophyceae > Chlamydomonadales > Chlamydomonadaceae > Chlamydomonas > Chlamydomonas sp. ICE-L. The sequence continues at coordinate 104,942 of JACBWV010000767.1, forward strand.
TGCTCATGGACCCCCTTATCACTCTGTAATACTGTCTGGGTGTCCAGATAAGAAGCCTCAGGGGGGGGGGGGGGGGGGGGGGGGGGGGGGGAGTAGGTAGGTAGGTGAGTGGTCAGAGGTGAAAAAACAATTTCCTAACATGCGGTCTGCAAACTGTATACACAACACCGACAAAACCCCCCCCCACCCCCAGCAGACCACCCCCCCCCCACCCACCACCAGACACCACACCCCCACACCACACCACAAACAGACCCCAACACACCCCCCCCACCCCACCTCCACCCCCACCACCCCCCAACCACACCACCACCCCCAACCCCCCCCCACCCCACCCACCCTCACCCCCCACCCCAAAAACCCCCCCCACCCCCCACCCCCACACCCCCCCCCCCACCCCCCCACCCCCCCCACACCCCCCACCCCCCAACCAAATACCCCCACCCACCCCCACCCCCCCCCCCCACCCCCCCCACCCCCCCTCGCATTATTATTATTATTATTATTATATTCTTATTATATTATATCTTATTCTTATTATTATTTATCATTATCATATTATAATTACTATCGTTATTATTTTTATTATTTGAGTTTGGATTGGAGCATACGTGTGTCAGTTAGCTTTGACTCGTTTTTACTATTTGTATTAGCTTACTTAAGATGACTTTATTGGCTTTGACTTGTTTTAATTATTAATTATTTATTTGTATTATTTATTTTTATTAGCTTTGACTTGTTTTGATTATCTGTATGAGATTACTTTGGATGAGTTTATTTCGTTTTATTTATTGAAGTCTTGCCAGGGGGTTCTTATCGGCAGGGCAGGCCAGGGCAGAGCAGGGCAGGACAGGGACAACTACCTCCACACAGCTACTGCTGCTGCTGCTACATGAGGGGTTCTTATCAGCAGGGCAGAGTAGGTCAGGTCAGGTCAGGTCAAGTCAGGTCAGGTCAGGTCAGGTCAGGTCAGGTCAGGTCAGGTCAGGTCAGGTTCAAGTATCAGAGTCAGGTCAGGTCAGGTCAGGTCAGGTCAGTCAGGTCAGGTCAAGGGTCAGGTCAGGTAAGGTCAGGTCAGGTCAGGTCAGGTCAGGTCAGGTTCCGGTCAGGTCAGGTAGGTCAGGTCAGGTCAGGTCAGTCAGGTCAGGTCAGGTCAGGTCAGGTCGGTCAGGTCAGGTCAGGTCAGGTCAGGTCAGGTCAGGTCAGGTCAGGTCAGGTCAGGTCAGGTCAGGTCAGGTCAGGTCAGGTCAGGTCAGGTCAGGGACACCTACCTCCACACTGCTATTGTCCCCCAGGCCATGTCTCAGCCTAGCAGTAGCAGCCTCATCTACAGACACAGCTACTGCTGCTGCTGCTGCTATTACATGGGGGGTCTTATCGGCAGGGCAGCGCAGGGCAGGGCAGAGCAGGCCAGGGCATGGCATTGCATAGCAGGGCAGGGCAGGGACACCTACCTCCACACTACTACTGCTGCTGCTGCTACTGCTGCTGCTGCTGCCACTGCATGGGGGTTCTTACCGGCAGGGCAGCGCAGGGCAGGCCAGGGCAGGCCAGGGCATGGCATTGCATTGCATAGCAGGGCAGGGACACCTACCTCCACACTACTACTGCTGCTGCTGCTGCTGCATGGGGGTTCTTATCGGCAGGGCAACGCAGGGCAGGGCAAAGCAGGCCAGGGCATGGCATTGCATAGCAGGTCAGAACAGGGACACCTACCTCCACACAGCTACTGTCTTCCAGCCCATGCCTCAGTCGAGCTGTAGCAGCCTCATCTGCAGACACAGCTACTGCTGCTTCTGCTGCTGCTATTACAAGGGGGTTCTCATCGGCAGGGCAGGGCAGGGAAGGGACACTTTCCTCCACACTGCTACTGTCCCCCAGCCCCTGTCTCAGCCTAGCAGTAGCAGCCTCATCTACAGACACAGCTACTGCTCCTGCTACTATGACATGGGGGTTCTTATCGGCAGGGCAGGGCAGGGACACCTACCTCCACACAGCTACTGTCTTCCAGCCCATGTCTCAGCCTAGCAGTAGTAGCCTCATCTACAGACACAGCTGCTGCTGCTGCTGCTGCTGCTGCTGCTGTTTCTACACGAGGGGCTCTTATCGGCAGTGCAGTGCAGGCCAGGCCAGGGCATGGCATAGCAGGTCAGGGCAGGGACACCTACCTCCACACTGCTACTGTCTTTAAGTCCATGCCTCAGCCGAGCAGTAGCAGCCTCATCTACAGACACAGCTACTGCTGCTGCTACTGCTGCTATTACACGAGGGTTCTTATCGACAGGGCAGCGCAGAGCAGGGCAAAGCAGGCCAGGGCATGGCATTGCATAGCATAGCAGGGCAGGGACACCTACCTCCACACTACTGCTGCTGCTGCTACTGCTGCTGCTGCTGCTGCTGCCACTGCATGGGGGTTCTTATCGGCAGGGCAGCGCAGGGCAGGGCAGAGCAGGCCAGGGCATGGCATTGCATAGCAGGGCAGGGACACCTACCTCCACACAGCTACTGTCTTCCAACCCATGCCTCAGCCTAGCAGTAGCAGCCTCATCTACGGACACAGCTACTGCTGCTGCTACTGCTGCTATTACATGGGGGTTCTTATCGGCAGGGCAGCGCAGGGGAGGGCAGGGCAGGGCAGGGCAGGGCAGTGACACCTACCTCCACACTGCTACTGTCCCCCAGCCCCTGTCTCAGTCCAGCAGTAGCAGCCTCATCTACAGACACAGCTACTGCTGCTTCTGCTGCTTCTGCTGCTATTACATGGGGGTTCTTATCGGCAGGGCAGAGCAGGCCAGGACATGGCATTGCATAGCATAGCAGGGCAGGGACACCTTCCTCCACACAGCTACTGCTGCTGCTGCTGCTGCCACTGCATGGGGGTTCTTATCGGCAGGGCAACGCAGGGCAGGGCAGAGCAGGCCAGGGCATGGCATTGCATAGCAGGTCAGAACAGGGACACCTACCTCCACACAGCTACTGTCTTCCAGCCCATGCCTCAGTCGAGCTGTAGCAGCCTCATCTACAGACACAGCTACTGCTGCTTCTGCTGCCTCTGCTGCTATTACAAGGGGGTTCTTATCGGCAGGGCAGCGCAGGGCAGGGCAGGGAAGGGACACCTTCCTCCACACTGCTACTGTCCCCCAGCCCCTGTCTCAGCCTAGCAGTAGCAGCCTCATCTACAGACACAGCTACTGCTCCTGCTACTAAGACATGGGGGTTCTTATAGGCAGGGCAGGGCAGGGCAGGGACACCTACCTCCACACAGCCACTGTCTTCCAGGCCATGTCTCAGCCTAGCAGTAGCAGCCTCATCCACAGACACAGCTGCTGCTGCTGCTGCTGTTTCTACACGAGGGGCTCTTATCGGCAGGGCAGTGCAGGCCAGGCCAGGGCATGGCATAGCAAGGGGCAGGGACACCTACCTCCACACTGCTACTGTCTTCCAGCCCATGCCTCAGCCGAGCAGTAGCAGCCTCATCTACAGGCACAGCTACTGCTGCTGCTGCTATTACATGGGGGTTCTTATCGGCAGGGCAGCGCAGAGCAGGGACACCTACCTTTACACTGCTACTGTCTTCCAGCCCATGCCTCAGCTGAGCAGTAGCAGCCTCATCTACAGGCACTGCTGCTGCTGCTTCTGCTACTATGTCGCTGTCGCTGTGTTGTTGCCGGGATTGGGCAAGACCCAGGGCTGGCTCCTCGTGCCCCTTTCTTAAAGACAGAGCTGGCGCAAAAGCACAAAACGCGGTAACTGGTATGGCTAAGGCTGCCTGGTAAAAGAAGGGGAGGTAAGAGGAGGGTGCTGTTAAGAGGAGTGTAGGGTGGAGATGTGCAACAGGAGAAAAGTAGCTAAAGCACAGAACACAGTAACTGGAATGGCTAAGGCTGCCTGGTAAAAGAAGGGGAGGTAAGACGAGGGTGCTGGTAAGAGGAGTGTAGGGTGGTAAGAGGAGGGTGCTGGTGGTAGGTAGGTAGGAGGAAGGTACTGTTAAGAGGAGGGTAGGGTGGGGACGTGCAACATGTGCAAAGTAGCAAAAGCACAGAACACAGTAACTGGCATGGCTAAGGCTGCCTGGTAAAAGAAGGGGAGGTAAGAGGAGGGTAGGTAGGAGAAATGTGCTGGTGTAGGTAAGTAAGAGGAGGGCATGGAGGAGATGTGCAACAGGAGAAAAGTAGATAAGGCACAGAACACAGTAACTGGTATGGCTAAGGCTGCCTGGCAAAAGAAGGGGAGGTAAGAGGAGGTTGGGTAAGAGGAATGTTCTGGTGTAGGTAAGTAAGAGGAGGGTGCTAGTGATAGGGTGGTAAGAGGAGGGTAAGTAGAGGTTGGTAGTGGTAGGGGGGTAAGAGGAGTGGAGGGTGTTAAGTGGAGGTTGGTAGTGGTAGGGGGGTAAGCGGAGTGGGAGGGTGTTATGTTAAGGAGGTTGGTCGTGGTAGGGGGTCGACAGGCGTGGCGGGTGTGAAGTGGACGGGTGGTAGTGCTGTCGGGGGTAGGGGGTAGGAGGAGGGTGCTGGTGGTAGGGTGTACGAAGCAGGTGCTGGGTAGAGGCGGCGTAGAGGGGTAAGAGGGTGGGGCAGTTGAGTGGTGGCTGGGTGGTATTAGTAGGGTGGTAAAGAGGAGGGTGCTGGTAAGAGGAGTGGAGGGTGTTAGGTGGAGGTTGGTAGTGGTAGGGGGGTTAGAGGAGGGTGCTGGTGGTAGGGTGTTAAGAAGCAGGTGCAGGTGGTAGAGGGGTAAGAGGGGTGTGGTAGTGGTAGGGTGCTGGTGGTATTAGTAGGGTGGTAAAGAGGAGGTGCGGTAAGAGGAGTGCGGCGGTAGGTGGAGTTGGTAGTGGAGGGGGGTATAGAGGAGGGTGATGTGGTCGGGGGTTAAGAAGCAGGTGCAGTGGTAGAGGGTGGTAATAAGAGGTGTGTGGTTAGTGGTAGGTAGGGTGCTGGTGGTCTTGTCGGGGGGTGAGAGGAGGGTGCTGGTAGAGGAGTGGAGTGGAGGGTGTTAGGCGGGAGCGTTCGGTAGTGGTGGGGGGTAAAGCGGAGGGTGCTGGTTGTAGGGTGTTAAGAAGCAGGTTCTGGTGGTAGAGGGGTAAGAGGGGTGTGGTAGTGGTAGGGTGCTGGTGGTATGGCTGGTGGTATAGTAGGGTGGGTAAAGAGGCGGGTGCTGGTAAGAGGAGTGGAGGGTGGTACGTGGAGTGTGGGTAGGTTGGTCGTTGCTGGGGGGTTAAGAGGAGGGTTGTGGTAGGGGGTCAGAAGAAGAAGGTGCTGTGGTTTTTTTTGGGTAGAGTTGGTTTAAGCGAAGGGTGGGTAGTGGTAGGTTGGTAAGTGAACGGTGGTGGTTGGGATCGGGTGGTAGTTGAAGGGTGGTTTAGTGTCGGGTGGCAGTGAAAGGGTGGTAGTGGTAGGGTGGCAAGAGAAGGGTGGTAAGTGAAGGTGGTTAGTGAAGGGTGGTAGGGTAGGTGTTTGGTAGTCTGGTTGGGTGGTTATGAAGGCGTGATAGTGGTAGGGTGTGGTAAGTGAGGGTGGTAGGTAGTGGTAGTGGGTAGGGTGGTACGGAAGGGTTGGTAGTGGTAGGGTGGCAAGATGAAGGGGTGGTAAGTGAAGGGTGGTAGTGGTAGGGTGGTAAGTGAAGGGTGGTAGGGGTAGGGTGGTAAGTGAAGGGTGGTAAGTGAAGGGTGGTAGTCGTAGAGTGGAAGGAAGGTGGTAGTGGTAGGGTGGAAGATGAGGGTGGTAGTTAGTGGTAGGGTGGTAAATGAAGGGTGGTAGTGGTAGGGTGGCAAGTGAAGGGTGGTAGTGGTAGGGTGGCAAGAGAAGGGTGGTAAGTGAAGGGTGGTAGTGGTGGGTGGTAGTGGTAGGGTGGTAAGTGAAGGGTGATAGTGGTAGGGTGGTAAGTGAAGGGTGGTAGTGGTAGGGTGGTAAGTGAAGGGTGGTAGTGGTAGGGTGGTAATTGTGACGGGTGGGTAAGTGAAGGGTGTGGTATGGGTAAGGGTGGTAAGTGAAGGGTGGTAGTGGTAGGGTGGTAAGTGAAGGGTGGTAGTGGTAGGGTGGTAAGTGAAGGGTGGTAAGTGAAGGGTGGTAGTGGTAGGGTGGTAAGTGAAGGGTGGTAGTGGTAGGGTGGTAAGTGAAGGGTGGTAGTGGTTAGGGTGGTTGGTAGGGGTAGGGTGGGGGTAAGTGAAGGTGGTAGTGGTAGGGTGGTACGTTTAAGGGCTGGTAGTGAAGGCTTGGAGTGGTAGGGTGGTAGTGAAGGGTGGTAGTGGTAGGGTACGTAGTGTAGGGTTAGGTGTAAGTGAAGTGGTAAGTGCAGGGTGGTAGTGGGTTAGGGTGGTAGTGTTCGGGGGTAAGTGAAGGGTGTAGTTGTGGTTGTAAGTGAAGGGTGTAGTGGTGGTGGTAAGTGAAGGGTGGTAGTGGTAGGGTGGTAAGTGAAGGGTGGTAGTGGTAGGGTGGTCAGGGGAGGGTGCTGGTGTAGGTATGTAGGAGGAGGGTGCTGGTAAGACGAGTGTAGGGTGGTAGTGGTGAGGTAGGGTGCTGGTGGTAGTGGTAGTGGTAGGGTGGTAAGAGGAGGGTGCTGGTGGCAGGAGGAGGGTAGGGTTGAAATACAACAGGAGCAAAGCAATAAAGGCAAAGAACACAATTCAGGTGCAAAGCAGCAAAGGCAAAGAACGCAGTGTTTTTGGCAGGTGTTTTGGAGTTTTGGTGTTTTTGACCCCCCCTGGCGCCTTGACCCCCCTATTCAAGCCAGAAGCCCCCATGCTTACCCAATTGTCCGTCCGACCGGAAAAAAACAAAAATTGAGGCCCCACACGTCAGCCAACGGTCGCGACACTAACTCGCTTCGGTCAGCTCCATCGTTGCCACCTTTCGTTCCGTTGCCAACACACTCCACCAATTTTCCGCGTCGCTTGCGACGTTGCATAAGACTTGCCTTTTCAGCTATAAGCAGCAGCTTCTAAGCAGCTCCCCTGACTGGCTATTTAGCCAGAGCTAATGCAATCTAGTGTGTCTGGAAACTGACAGAATTCGTTGTCCTGAAATGCTAACATCTTGGGGCTTAGCCCAGTGGCTGTCTCAGGGAGCTGCCTAGAAGCTAGTGCTTTTAGCTGATTAGAATAGCTATGACAGAACGCAGTCACAGGTGGAGCCAAGACTGCCTTCTGCACCAGCACGAAGAACAGGACTCTCCAGTTGATGGCCTCGGCTATGGAGCCCTCTCCTCCCTCCCCCCCTCTCTTCCTTTCCCATCCTCTTCCTTTCCTCCTTTCCCTCCTCTTTTCCACTTTTTCCCCTCCTGCACACTCACCTGCATAATAACGGGGCCCCCCCCCAATCCCCCCTCCCGCCCCCCCCCTAATCCCCCCCCCTCACCCTGCATAAAGAACGGGGCCCTCCCCCCATCCACCTCCCGCCCCCCCCTGCCTCGCCCCCCCCCCCCCCCTCACCGCCCTAAAGAACGGGGGCCTCTTTCCCCCCATCCACCCCCTCCCGCCCCCCCCTACCTCCCCCGCCCCCCCCCCCACTACCCTCACCTGCCATAAAGACCGGGGGCCACCCCCGTTTTCGGCCTCAGCTTGGCCACCCGCCTTTTTAACCACGATAAAGACAGAGCGATTCCGACAGGCACCCGGCATTTCACCCAAGCCAGGGACCCCGCGAAACCAAACCACAATGTCTTGCTCTCAGGGGGTGCACAGTCCCCCCCTACCGCCCCACCCCCCCCCTCCCCCGCCCAACCCGGGGAAGGTGAGGGTCATGACTGATGCCTCCCCTGCACCCACAAGCATCTGGGAGCAGGCACAGCAACAAGGGGGGGGGGGGGGGGGGGGGTCAATCAATACGTGGTTGTTGGAGGGGAAGGTGTGGGTCATGACTGATGCCTCCCCTGCACCACAAGCATCCTGGGAGCAGGCACCGCAACAAGGGGGGGGGGGGGGGGTGGTGGGTGGGTCTCAATCAATACGTGGTTGTTGGAGGGGAAGGCTCGCCCCCCGCGGTTCATAACTGATTTGCCTCCCATTTGCACCACAAGCATCCTTGGGTAGCAGGCACAGCAAACAGGGTGGGGGGGAGGGGAGGATGGGGGGGAGTGCTTTGGTAGTTGTCAATCAATACGTGTTCACGTATGTTCCTCCTTGAGGGGAAGGTTTGAAGTCTGCATGCATGCATCCCCTGTCCATCACACCGCATTTAGCCTTTAGCATTTTGGCCCACGGCCACACCCATTCCACCCATCCCCACCCTTGTCAAGATCTATTCCCCCATAGCCCTGAAACCCCCCTCTCCCTTTTTCACACACATTTACACCAAAACACACCACACATCCACACACACGTGTAGCTAGGCAAGCATAGTACCCACCAGCTACCATGACCACTCAGCCCACCCATTTTCCCCACCACCCACCCTTGCAAATAGACTATTGTTCTCCCCCCCTGCCCTGCTCTCACACTCCCCTCCCACCCACCCCCCCCCCCCCACACACCACCTGATATCCACCTACACCCCCCACCCCCCCACACAACCCCTGATATCCACTCTATACCACCCCTTTATTATATTTTTTCAATCACACACACCTGATATCCACCCTACCACCCCAACACCACCCCCCCCCCCCACACACACTGATATCCACCCTACCACCCCACCTTGAAACCCCCGTGTAGCTAGTTAGCCTAGAACCCACCGGCACCCTATCCCCCCACAACTCACCCTTGCAAATTCTCCCTCCCCCTTCACCCCCCACACCCCCGCCCCACCCCATTAGCCCCCCGTGTAGCCCGTAAGTCCTAGTACCTACAACCAGCAGGTCCACTTCCAATCCAGGCACAGCTCATTCACACATGTCCCACCTCTCTTATCCCCCACAACTCACCCTTGCAACCTCCCCGCCCCTCCCCTTCACCCTACCCGTGTGCGCCTAGTAAGCATTCAGTGCCACACTACGCAGCAACGCAACTCACCATTACCAGGCACAGTCATTGAACAGCCCAGCCATCCCCCACCACTGAACCTTGCAAATGAGCAGACATTATCGTACCTTTATACCTGACCCCCACCCCCACCACCACCACAACAAACACACATCCCACCACCACACACCACCTCACCCCACCCACCTTCCCCCCCCCAAAAGATCCGCCCCCTGTAGCCTGCCCCCCCCCCCCACCCACCCACCCACCCACCCACCCACCCACCCCACCCACCCACCAACCCCCACCCCACACCCCCACATATCCCCTGGTATCCACCCTCCCACCCACCCCCCCTCTGAACCCCCATGCCGCTGCAGTCCTTTGTCCACAGCATCTGGCCCCCCACTCTAACCTAGGCACGTATTGACCATACCTACGCCACCAAAACGGTGGTTGGTTGGGGAGTGTGTTTCTTGTTGTCCTCGAAAACACCCCTGATGAATGGTTTTTTTTTTTTTTTGCTTTGTGGTTGTTTTTCTTTTTGTTTAAAGCACCAGAGTCTCATACACCCTCTCGGTGTAAAGTAGATATTTAACTGTCTATTTGTCATGCTCATGTATGTAATAGTAATTTCTCTAGCTAACCACTCAAACTCCACAACCTCACCTTGCAAAAAACAGACTCTCATAGCCCTGCCCCCCCTTCCCCCCCCCCCCCACCCCCCCCCCTTCACCCCTCACCATCTTAAATATTATTTCAACCCTTGTGTGCATTAGGTAAGTCATAGTACGCCACCACACCTCAGCGCAAAACCGCCCAGCCCAACCTAGGCACAGCTCATTGACACACGCCCCCCCCCCCCCCCCCCCCCCCCCCCCCCCCCCCCCCCCCCCCCCCCCCCCCCCCCCCCCCCCCCGCCCCCCCCCCCCCCCCCGTGTGGCAGTCAGCATAGAGCCCATACAGCAAGCCCACGCCAACCAGGCACAGCTCCTTGACACAGCCCCACCCCCCACCCCCCCCACTCACCCTTGCAAAGATGAGCCCCCCATAGCCCTTGGCCCCCCCCTGTGGCCAATGAACCAATGGTCCACAGCAGCAAGCCCACGCCAATCAGGCTCAGCTCACTGACACAGTAGCAGGCCCATGCCACCCAAGAGCAGCCCACTCACTGACCCCCCCCCCTCCCCACACAAAAACACACACAACGCCCCTTGCAAATATATCCCCTCATCGCCCTGGGCCCCCCCCGTGGCCATCTAAACTCAACCCTTGCAAATGATGATGAACCCCCCCATCGCCCTTGTGCCTTCCCCTCGTGGCCCAATATCTATTACCTCACCCTCGACAAAGATTGTGAGCTCTCACCCTCCCCCCCTCCCCCCTCATAGCCCTGGCACCCTCCCCCTTTCCTCTCCCCCTCTCTCTCTCTCTTTCTGTCGGCTAGATATTACTCATCTTTTCTCTGCCAATCAGACTGAGCACCCCCATTAGCCCGGGGCCCCACCCCACCGTGGCCACACCCCCCCTCAACACCTCAACCCACCCCTTGCAAAGATGATCGTTATACATTTATTACATACTTGCCCTGGCGCCCCCCTGTGGCCAATAAACTCACCCTTGCAAAGATGAGCCCCCCATAGCCCTGGGCCCCCCCTGTGGCCAATAAACTCACCCTTGCAAAGATGAGCCCCCATAGCCCTGGGCCCCCCTGTGGCAAAACCTCACCTCTTGCATAATATGAGCCCCCCACACTACGCTCCCCACCCTGGGCCCCCACCCCCCCTGTGCGCCAATAAACCCCCCCACCCTCACCCCCCCCCCCCACACCCCCCCCCCACTTGCCCAAAGATGAGCACCACCCCCCACCTTTTTTTTTTTTTTTTTTTTTTCTTTTTCTTTTTTTTTTTTTTTATTTTTTATGTTTCCCTGGGTCCACAAATGTGGCACAAAGCAAAAAATCGGTATCAAAGCAAGATTTTTTATATTGTATTATATACGCTCCCAATCCAAGCGCAGCTCATTGACCCGTCCTGCCAGAGATGCAAAGATGACGGAGGCGATGATGAGAACTAAAGGTACATGGCTGACAACACAACGTCCTGGAGGTGGGGGATGAGGGATGGGGCTGGTGGGGTGGGGGTGGGGGGGTGGATTGGGGTGGGATGGGGTGGGATGGGGTTGGTGTTGTGGCGGTCGGCGCGTGGGGTGGGGTGGCTTGGGTGGGTGGGGTGGCGGTGGTGTCGGCCTCGGCCTTCGCGGTGCGGTGGGATGGGTGGGCCTCCGGCGGCTGGGGTGTTGTGTGTGTGGGGGGGGGGGGGGGTGACAGAGGGTGAATGATGAGAACCTAAAGTGTAAATGGCCAGACAAAAACAAAGTAATGGGGGGTGGTGGATGGGGGGGGTGGGGGGGTGGGGTGGGAGGTGGTGTGGGGTTGGGTGGTGGGGCTGGGGTGGGGTGGGGTGGTGGTGGGGTGAGGGGGGGGACAGAGGTGATTGATGAGACCTATGTCTGTAAATGAAGGAAAAAAAACGTCCTGGGGTGGGCGGAGTGGTGGTGGGGGTTGGGGGGGGGGGTTGGGGGGGGTCTGGGGGGCGTGACAGGACACGATGATGAAGACCCTACAGAGTAAATGGCCGCAACACACTGGAGGTGTGGGGCGGAGCGATTGGGTGGGGTGGTTGGGATGGTGTGGGGTGGGGTGCGGTGGGGTTGGTGTGGGGGGGGGGGTGACAGAGGTGATCATGAGACTACTGTGTCACAATCGCGACGCAATCACACTGTCCTGGGGGTGGGGGGGGGTGGGTGGGGGTGGTGGGGTGGGGTGGGGGTGGGGTGGGGTGGGGGGCGGTGGGGGTTGGTAACAGAGGTGATGATGGGACCTACTGTGTTTACATGGCCGCCAACCACCGTTCCTGGGGTTGAAGGATGGGGTGCGGGGATGGGGGGTGCGTGGGGTGGTGGGGCTGGGTGGGTGGGGTGGCGGTGGGGTGGGGTTGGGGTGGGGTGGGGTGGCGGTGGGTGGGTGGGGGTGGGTTGACAGAGGCGATGATGAGACCTACTGTGTGTACTGGCTGCCAACACAACCGTACATGGGGGGTGGGCGGCTTAGGGAGGGTGGGGGGTTATGGCTTTGTGGTGTGCTTGGTGTGTGTGTGTCTATTTGTGGTGTGTGTGGTGTGGGTGGGGGGGGGGGGGGCGGGGGAGGGGGGGGGGGGGGGGGGGAGGAGGAAGGGGGGGGGGGGGGAGGAAATGAGGAATCTGAGACCTACTGTGTAGCCTGGCCGCAAACACTCCGTCCTGTGTCCCAAATAATACAATAATTCAGGAGTTTCACACTTACTTTAATGTGTGTGTGTGTGTGGGGGGGGGGGGGGGGGGGGGGGGGGGCAGTGGGGGGGCAGTGGTGGTCATGATGATGATGATGATGATGATGATGATGATGATGATGATGATGATGATGATGATGATGATGATAGGTGTGGGTGGAGGGTGGGAATTGTTGCAGTTGTAGGTGTTGTTATTGTTGGTGGTGATGATGATGATGATGATGATGATGATGATGATTATGATGATGATGGTCATGGTGTGGGTGGTGATGATGGTGTCGTTGTTGTAGGAGTTGTTGTTGGTGGTGGTGGTGTTGGTGGTGATGCTGGTGGTGGCGGTGGTGGTGGTACATACAAACAAGGGGCACAGTTGTCAATCAGTCAGACACCCACCAACCCCACCCACCCCATATGCAGCAGGCCCACGCCACCCCCCCACCAACCCACCCAACCCCTCGGCAGCAGGCCCTTGCCAACCCCTCACCTACCCTCCCACCCCTTATGCAGCAGGCCCACGCCAACCCCCCACCAACCCACCCAACCCCTCGGCAGCAGGCCCACGCCAACCCCCACCAACCCATCCACCAACCCACCCACCCCTTCGGCAGCAGGCCCACGCCAACCCCCCCACCAACCCACCCACCCTTGGACAGCAGCCCCCCCCCCACCCACCCACCCACCACCCACCACCACCACCACCACCACCACCACCATCACCATCCCCCCCACCAACCCACCCACCAATCCACCCCACACCTGGACAGCAGGCCCACGCCAACTCCCACCAACCCACCCACCAACCCACCCACCCCCTTCGGCAGCAGGCCCACTCCAACCCCCCACCAACCCACCCACCCCTTGGACAGCAGGCCCCCCCCTACCACCCCCCCCACCAACCCATCCACCAACTCACCCACCCCTTGGACAGCAGGCCCACTCCCCCCCCCCACACACACCATTCCACCCACCAACCCACCCACCCTCGGACAGCAGGCCCACGCCACCCCCCCACAATCCCACCCACCAACCCACCCACCCCTTGGGCAGCAGGCCTAGGCCATTCCCCTACCAACCCACCCACCCCTTAGGCAGCAGGCCCACGCCAAACCCATCAACCCACCCACCCCTTGCGCAGCAGGCCAACGCCAACCCCCCCCACCAACCCACCCACCAAACCCACCCACCCCTTGGACAGCAGGCCCACACCATTCCCCTACCAACCCACCCACAAAACCACCCACCCCTTGGGCAGCAGGCCCAGGCCATCCCCCACCAACCCACCCACCCCTTAGGCAGCAGGCCCACGCCAACCCATCAACCCACCCACCTCTTGAGCAGCAGGCCCACGCCAGCCAAGCTCACCTCAAGGGTGTGAGGCTAAGGTCGATGATGATGCCAGGTTCACCATCGGGGGTCTCATCACAAGGCCTGTCTCATGATGGTGCTGTTGTTCTCGGTGTTATTGTTATTGCTGACGGTGGTGGTGGTACATACAAGGGGAGCAGTTGTCAATCAGTCAGTCACCCACCAACCCACCCACCCCTTAGGCAGCAGGCCCAACCCACCCACCCCTTGAGCAGCAGGCCCACGCCAGCCAAGCGCACCTCAAAGGGTGTGAGGCTGAGGTCGATGACGATGCCAGGTTCACCATCGGGGTCCTCCTCACTAGGCCAGTCTCCTTTGACGCCATTGGAGGCGAAGGAACCCTGAGGCAAGATGAAGGGATCTGGTTTGTATTTGGTTTGTATTTGGTGGGTATTTGGTGGTTTTTTGGTGGGTATTTGGAGGGCATTCAGTTGGCATTCGGTTGGTATTTGGTTGGTACTTGGTTGGTATTTGGTTCACCTGATCATACCGGATCTGTGTCATGATATAACAGAACCACTTTTGGTGGTTAGCCCCAGTGCAAGCAAATGGGCTGCCCCCCTCAACCTCACGCCTCGTAACAAGGCGTACTATTTATTTATATATAACTGAAGCACTCACCAGAGCTATTTTTTCCCGCTACCATTAGCGATCGCTACCCGGGACCCCAAAATACCCCTTTTCTGAAATGAAAAACAAAAGCTCGGCCGCTCACCTGATCATACAAAGTCAGTGTCATGATATAACATAACCACTAACCAGAGCACTTTTTCCCCGCTACCAGTAGCGATCGCTACCTGGGACCCCAAAATACCAAAAAACGCCTTTCTGAAACGGAAACAAAAGCTCAACCGCTCAGCTGAGCATACCAAGTCAGCGTCATGCTATAACAGAACCACCAACCAGAGCACTTTTTTTTGCTAATGGCTACCTGGGACCGCAAAATACCAAAATACCTCCTTTTTTAAACAAAAAGTAAGCTCGGCCGCTCAGCTGAGCATACCAAGTCAGCATCATGATTTGACAGAACCACTAACCAGAGCCCTATTTTTTGCTACCAGTAGTAATCGCTACCTGGGACCCTAAAATACCTAAATACCCCCTTTCTGAAATGAAAAAAAGGCTTGGCCGCTCACCAGAGCATACCAGGTCAGGGTCTTGATATAACAGAACCACTAACCAGAGCTCGTTTTGTTCCCACTACCAGTAGCGATCGCCACCTGGGACCCCAAAATACCCCCAAAACCCTGACCTGAAACTGAAACAAAAGCTCAACCACTGAGCTGAGCATGCCAAGTCAGCGTCATGATATAACAGAACCACTAACCAGAGCACGTTTTTCCCGCTACCATTAGCGATCGCTATCTGGGACCCCAAAATACCAAAGTACCGCCTTTCTGAAATGAAAAACAAAAGCTCAGCCGCTCACCAGAGCATGCCTAGTCCGCGTCATGATATAACAGAACCACTAACCAGAGCTATTTTTTTCCGCTCCCAGTAGCGATCGCTACCTAGGACCGTAAAATATCAAAATACCCCCTTTCTAAAACGAAAAAAGCTTGGCCGGTCAGCTGAGCATACCACATCCGTGTCATGATATAACATAACCACTAACCCCAGCTATTTTTTCTGCCACCATTAGCGATCGCTACCTGGGACCCCAAATACCCAAATACCCAAATACCCCCTTTCTGAAATGAATAACAAAAGCTCGGCCGCTCACCTGATCATACCAAGTCAGTGTCATGATATAACACAACCACTAACCAAAGCTCTTTTTTCCCGCTACCAGTAGCGATGGCTACCTGGGTCCCCAAAATACCAAAATACCCCCTTTCTTAAATGAAAAAAAAAAAGCTCGGCCGCTCACCAGAGCATACCAAGTCAGTGTCATGATATAACAGAACCATTAACCAGAGCTCTTTTTCTGCTACCAGTAGCGATCACTACCTGGGAAACCAAAATACCAAAATAACCCCTGTCTGAAACGGATAACTCACGTCATGCGCACTCCAACTATTGGGGGTGAAAGTGCTCCCACAGTACATCGCATGTACATCGCACCCGTCTCTTTCTCTCGCCTCTGTTGATATATCGTCTCGAGAAAGTATTCAACCTAGATCTTAGACCATAGAACCCCCTGCCCGGCACAATGAGCCAAATGTGTTTGGTGTGAAGGTGCCCCCAAAACATGCTCGGCCGCTCACCTGATCATACCACGTCAGTGTCATGATATAACAGAAGAGCAAAAGCATCCGTAGGGGGGTGTACCACTTAGGGCGGCCATTTAGGGGGGCCTCGTTCCTCTGGCCACCATGCAAGGCATCCTTCTCCCTGGTCCCCTCGACTTGGACAGGCCCTCCCTCCAGGCCCCTCACTGGCAGGGAGGGCGGCCTAATCGATGCGACTGTTTCCTGGTAGGGGCTTGCCTCTTGGTCCCTCTCCCAGATGGGGTCTGTGCTGTTGGGGAGATGCTGAGTCAGCTTGTATGGGCTATCACTTCTACCACTGCTTCTGGTGTGGTTGACCAAAGGTTCTCTCATGAGCTTGAATGCGCTTTTTGGCTTGGCTTGAACGCCGCTGCACTGGTCGGGTCCAGTGTTATGAATCTCAGATTCGCAGGGTGGCATAGGAACGTGGCTGATCAACGGTTCCTCCACGAACTTGCTTGCGCTGTTGCTGATGTGGGTGGGTTGCCCTTGCACATGGCTGTTGTCAGTGGTGTTGGTGTAAAGAGGCCCTTGCACGGGGCTCGGGGTGTCGGTGCTGGGGCTTGGGCATTGCTGGTGGACATGTCTGTTGCCAGCGGTGTTGGTATAAAGAGGCTCTCGCAAGGGGCTCTGGGTGCTGATGTGGGTGGGTTGCCCTTGCACATGGCTGTTGACAGTGGTGTTGGTAAAAAGAGGCTCTAGCAAGGGGCTCTGGGACTTGGTGCTGGTGCATAGGAGTTGCTGGTGGACAGGGCTGGTGTCGGTGGTGTTGGTGTAAACAGGCTCTTGCACGGGGCCCTGGGTGCTGGTGCTGGTGCTTGGGAGCTGCTGGTGGACAGGGCTGGTGTTGGTGGTGCTGGTGCTGGCGTACGGAGGCTGTGCTATGGAGTTGCCAGTGCTGGTGTAGGAGCTAGTGTAAGTAGGCTGTTGCATGGGGTTCACGCTGCTACTGCTACTGAAAGGCTCTTGCAAGGGGCTAGGGTGGCTGGGGTTGGTGCCGGTGCTGGTGCCGGGATTGGTAGGCTGTTGCATGGGGTTCACGCTGCTGCTGCTACTGAAAGGCTCTTGCAAGGGGCTAGGGTGGCTGGTGCTATTGTTAGTGCTCATACCCAGATCCCATGCCTCTGGTGTAGACCCGGGCCTATGTTGAGCTACGTGGTCTGTGGGCAGCCTTCCCCGCCAGGCCCCCCCAGGCCCTCCCCGTGTCCCCCTTGGTGAGCTCCCACAGTCGTCTGGCGGGCCTACCTCAGTGGCAACCTCCCACTCAGGGTTGGGGTCGCTGTTCAGGGGTTGCTGCATCAGCTCACTTGTGCTCTTGCCTGTGATTCTCAGACAGAGCTGTTGGTGTTGAAGCTGAGGTAGCTGGTATTCGCGTGTTTTGAATTAGGTGTTGCTGTTGCTGGAGCTGCAGCTGGATCTGGTGTTGTTATTGGTGCTGGTGTTGGTATTGGTTTAGTTACTGGTACTGGTACTGGTACTGCTGCTGTTGCTGTTGCTACATGCAGGTGTGCATGGAAGGCTGCCGAATCAATCCTGATCTACCACACCTATCTTCTGGCCCAACTGTAAAAGAGATTAGTTGAAGCGTGGCCTTGAGAACACAGGCAGCTAGCTTGTCCATGCCACATAAGGGGATTCCTCTGTTGGAGCCAGGCTAAATGTTGGCAATGACGTTTTGGCTTGGCTTGGCCCTTGGATTTTCAATACGTCCTTGGCCTTCAGCTGGGGTTAAGGAGGGACGATCTTTACCGAAGAGAAAGCGGGCGAGAAGTATATTTTCGGTAGAGAGAGTGGTGAGCACGACATGTACGGTTGACAGTGGATCGATCTAGATGTGCGTCCTCTCGGCATTGGCTGGTACTGGCTGGTATTAGAAATTTCGACAGGAAATCTCAGCACTGGCTGGCACTGGTAACTTGGAGTAGTTGTTTGCTGGCGTGGGCAGGGCCGACTATCGGACAAGATGTTGAATTGAGCAAAGAGAAAGCCTGTCAGGCGTGTTTCGAAGGAAAGGCGAGGGTTGTCTGCCCGAGAAGGCCGGCCGATGCCCGGAGGTCTTGACTGACAGCCTGTTGTTGGTCGACAGCCTGGAGCCTGCCCTGGAGATGCAACAGTCCCCGCCGGATCTCGAAAGTTCTGGGTTACGACGTTATCGTGAACAGTAAGGAGTCCCAACGTAACTGTGACCGTCCTGCACAACGGATTGTCGATTTGTACGAGGGCCTGGGACCAGAAGTGCCAGAGGTCCTGTCTTGTCCATGCAAATGAAACCGACAACCAGTGTGACCGACCTCGGACTGGGCTTTGGATCCACGCTGGCACTTTAACCCAACACAACAAATGCGGTGGGCAAGAATTCTCTCAATTTGCGGTACTACAGGTATATATGTAGGGAACGGCAACACATATAAGTGTTTGGAAAACTAAAATTAACTCAAATTAAATGAATAATAGTAGACTTGACATTTCCAGGAAAATATTCTCAATTTTTGCCAGATACGGTACCAAGACATCTTACAAATACATCAAGTGGTGACTGAGATTATGGATTTATGGTCTTAAAGTGGGTTCCGGAGCCAGGTGGGTGTCTGCAGAGGTTTGTATTTACATTTTTACAGTATGGGGGTGATCGCATATTCATGTACCACATATGAACGCCAAACACAGTTCAGTTCCAAATGCTGGTCATGATTGAACACACCAAACTAAGAACTTTTGTGTTTGCGGCCCCCCCCCCCCCCCCCCCCCCCCCCCCCCCCCCCCCCCCCCTCCTCTCTCAATAGGACTACAGGAGCTGTGGAATAAAAACAGAAACTGTGAAGTACGACTTAAACGTCGTCCAACAGAGGCCAAGTGCACCCACGGCCTAGTCCGGCAGTGACCTAGTACTGCTAGTCTGATAGTGGCTGGGACCGCCAGCCAGCTATGTGCACTGCAGTTGCAGTACTTGCAGTATGTCTAGTGTCTCTCTCTTAGTCTCCGCAAGCACGACTTGTGAGTATCTTTATATCTCTGTAAAGAGCATTGGCCTACGAGTATTGCAGTCCCTGCATTCACTATAAATGAAACAGACCAGAACTGATTGCTAGGCGATTTTGAAGAGGAATATAAAAAAACGCAAAGTGATTTGTTCGAGTTTACATTTTCTTGATAATCATGTTTTTGCAGCCGAAGACGGCGAGCAGCCAAATTGCTGGCTGAAGCTACGTAACCAAGTTCAAGTTCAAGTTCTAGGCGATTTTGGTCCATTGGTTACAAGTGCATAATGAATAAATATAGGAACCAAGTTTCCAAGGCATTCATCCCACAGAGCAATATAAATGAAATGGCTGCTGAGCTAGTAGTTAAAAAACGAAGCCTGCGACATGAGCACAAAAGCTCAGCAGAAAGAGGAATTAAACATATTAAACTATCGCTCTAGCTACGTACCAAGACACTCTTCACGGATTCATATACGCATACAACATTTCAGTCAGCACGAGTCTAGTTACGCACTCACACACACTGCAGCGTGAAGCTTCAAATTAAAAAATGTCATGCTGACTGGAGCTATGTAACACTGAAAAAGCCGAATTAGATGACACGCACAATACAGATCACACAGGCTTCCTGGACCTGCACGCGTCTATAAGCTGTCTAATCTGCGTAGTATGCACTGTGGGTATCACACATGAGACTCGGTATTAGAAGATGGTGAGCAGCCCTGAGTTGGCTGAAAAAACATGCAACAATCCAGTCCAATTATCACACATAACACACAGGCTTTTGACCCGCGGAACTAGCAGTGGTATGTGGCTTTGGCCACCATCCTTACAGCCACAGATTTTGACTGATGAACCTGGACCTTGACTAACACAGACCACGACTGACGACAGCCACAGACCAGACCTTGACTGACCAGCTGGCCAGCCACAGACCAGACCTTGACTGACCAGCTGGCCAGCCACAGACCAGACCTTGACTGACGACAGCCACAGACCTAGACTAACGAATCTCATATTTTCCCTCAACAAGCATTTGTGTTGTCGTCCATGAATAGGGAACGGCAATATGATATCATATGATGCCGGCAGCCTGACTACCGTTGGCCTAAGTAACCATTTATAGGCAATATAATATGGTATCATGCTCGCCTTTGATCAACATCATATGATTTGCCGGTCCCTATTCATGAATAACAATCTGCGTAACTGCTCATGATTCCCCCTCCCAACTGTTGAAGCGTCAGATCAACACTTGGAGCAGCGGAGTCATTATATGACGGGATCGGGTAAATGCTGCACTCAATTCGTCGGCTATATATGGGTGGCCATGGGTGACCAGCCTAGAGGATGACAGAGTAAACCCACAGGATGTACCCCCCTCGGCGGAAGAGTCAAACTGCCGTCACTGTTTTGGCCATATATGTCTACCTCATAATTACTCGCACAATACACCCCCTGAATTATGTGTCCAACAAACATCATGTCATGTCTACTCATCATTACTCAAAATCACTCGCCACATCATGTCTACTCATAATGACTCATAATCACTCGCCATGTGTACTCAAGATCACTCGCCATGTCATGTCTACTCACCATTACTCATAATCACTCGCCATGTCATGTCTACTCACCATTACTCTTAATCACTCGCCATGTCATGTCTACCTCATAATTACTCGCACTCAGCAGGACACTAAACATAAGTCAAGTCCTCGGTGCGTCCAATCTTCCTCTCCAAGTGACCCGAGCGAGACCTTTCCCGCGGGTTTTCATAACTTATACACCACCCTCTAGTGTGCATGGCCCTCAAGTGTGCATGTACACCACCCTAAAGTGTGCATGGCACTCGAGTAATGATGTAGACCATCTCCATTGCCCGGCGATTTAAACTTTAAGTCTAAACTCTAAAACCTCAACCTAAACTCTAAACCCCACCAAGAGGAGAGCGCCAACGCTAGCCAGATTTAAACCCTCAACCTAAACTCTAAACCCTACCAAGTGGTGAGCGCCAACGCTAGCCAGGTAGTGAGCTTGGCACATAATGCTACGCTAGGCATACTAAAAAAATAGTGCAACAGTGAATATTGACGAAGAGTTCAATATTTCACTGTTACACTAAACGATGGTGAGTGCCAACGCAAGCATACAATACAATGCTAGGCAAACAATGCTAGGCTATGGGCTATGCTGCCCTAAAAGTACCCCCTTAGACAAATAAAATGCTATGCTGTGCTGCCCCCCACCGAGTACCCCCTTCGAAACAACTCAACCACTCAGAAAAAGCAATGCTATGCTACCCTCAAAGTAGTCCCTTGGTAAAAAGTCAACTAGTGAGAATCAGCGAGGTTTATGGTGTAAGTTTGTGAAACAAATGGGACTGCCCTGCCCTCGAAATACCAAGCCCTGCCCTCAAAATACCGACCCATCCCCACAAAATACAGTGCCCTGCCCTCAAAATACCGAAGAGTACATGTACACGGTGCACCACCAGTGATGGGCATATTTTTGTTCAAGAGCATGCAGCCACCATAGACGATGATCCCCACAGGTCCACAATGCAAGTCAAGCAATGTCAAGCATGTGCTCCAAAGCTTTGCTTGCATCTGCTTGATACGTTGCTGGAAGGTGCCTAGTGCAATCCATGCTTTGCATTCATTGTGCATCCAGATGGGCATGTTTTTGTGTTCAAGTGCCTGCGGGCACCATAGATGATGATGCCCACAGGTACACAATGCAAGTCAAGCATGTCCTTCACGCACTCCATTGCTTTGCTCGCATCTGCTTAACTCCGTTGCTGGCAGGTGCCCAGTGCAATCCATGCTTTGCATTCATAGCAATCCATAGGCCACAAGAACATGCGAGATATGGCTCACAGGCACAGGCTCAGTGGAGTCAGTCACTAATGCTGAGTAAGCTTCCATAACATACTCTTGCATAGAATCTGTCATGTGAAAGTCCTGCGCAAGGGGAAGGAGAGTGCGGTGTCAGTGCACATTCGCAAGGGGGTGCTGTGCGAAGGAAAGGAGAGTGCAGTGTTGTAGTGGGGGGGGTGCTGCGGAAGGGGAAAGAGAGTGCGGCGTGCGGTGCACATTCGCAAGGGGGGTCTGCAAAAGGGGGAAGAAGAGTGTGGTGTTGTAGGGGGGGGGGGGGGGTCTGCTCAAGGGGAACGAGAGAGTGCGGTGTTTGTAGCGAGGGGTGTGTGTGGGGTGTGTGCTGCGCAAGGGGAAGGAGAGTGCGGTGTTGGTGCACATTCGCAAGGGGGGGTCTGCACAAGGAGAAGAAGAGTGCGGTGTTTGTAGGGGGGGGGGGGGGGGGGTCTGCTCAAGGGGAACGAGAGTGCGGTGTTAGTAGCGAGGGGTGGGTGTGGGTGGGTGTGCTGCGCAAGGGGAAGGAGAGTGCGGTTGTCGGTCCACATTCGCAAGGGGGGTCTGCACAAGGAGAAGAAGAGTGCGGTGTTTGTAGGGGGGGGGGGGGGGGGGGGGGGGGGTCTGCACAAGGGGAACGAGAGTGCGGTGTTTGTAGCGAGAGGGGGGGGGGTCTGCTCAAGGGGAACGAGAGTGCGGTGTTTGTAGTGTGTGTGTGTGTGTGTGTGTGTGTGTGTGTGTGTGGGGGGGGGGGGTCTGCGCAAGGGTAAGGAGAGTGCGGTGTTGGTGCACATTCGCAAGGGGGTGCTGTGCGAGGGAAAGGAGAGTGCGGGTTTTGTAGGGGGGGGGTCTACACAAGGGGAAGAAGAGTGCGGTGTTTGTAGGGGGGGTCTGCTCAAGGGGAAGGAGAGTGAGGTGTTTGTATGGGGGGGTCTGCACAAGGGGAAGAAGAGGGCGGTGTTGTTGCGCACTCATAGGGGGATGCGGTGCACAGTCACGGGGATGGTATTGTATGTAGTGTATGTAGCACATGTAGTGTATGTAGAGTATGGGTGTTGCGCGAGGGAAAGGTGAGGCCGGTGTTTGTAGGGGGGGGGTCCCCTCAAGGGGAAGGAGAGTGTGGTGTTGTTGCACACTCATAGGGGGGAATTGCCCAAGGGGACGGAGAGGGTGGCATTCGTAGGGGGAGGGGGGGGGCAAGGGAACGGAGAGGGTAGCGTTCGTAGGAGGGGAGGGGGGGCTGTGCAAGGTAATGGAGAGAGTAGTGTTTGTAGGGGGTGGGGGGGCTGTGCAAGGGACTGTAGAGGGTAGCGTTCCTGGGGTGGGTGGGGGGGGGGGAAGGAGGGTTCCTGGGGGGGTGGGGGGGTGGCCGGGTGGGGGGGCTGTGCAAAGGACTGGAGAGGGTGGCGTTTGTAGGGAGGGGGGTGGGGGGGGGGGGGGGGGGGGCTGTGCAAGGGACTGGAGAGGGCATTCTAGAGTGTAGCATTCAATATGTACTAGCAGTCTAGCATTCAAATAACATTCAAAGATGTTGATTCTGTAACTTGAGAAGAAATGTGTTTATTGTTATTTCCTTGATCAGTCAGTCTTAGAGGAACAGACAGCCTTGCAACCAAGTGGATGCAAATAAGACCAGCATAGGACCCATTTGTTTTCTGCCCTAAATGGCCCTAAAAAGCTATAACAATGATGTACCTGGAGGAGGCCTAAAACCATCAAGCTAGAAAAAAAAACTTTCAGATTAAAAAAAAATCCCTGCCATGGGTCAAGTGGGGGCTCACTTGTACAGGCGGTAGCGTGTCATGCAAGTCCAAAAGATGCTTTTTAGAGCATGGCTCGCTCACTGACTTAGGCAGGCTCCATGAGGTGCTTTGCTACTTATGCCTGTGCACCTCTCTGTTCCCTAACGATTCTAACTACGGTATCAAACTATAAAAGGAACAGACAGCCTAGCAACCAAGTAGATGCAAATAAGACCAGCATGGGTCATGCTAAGACTCACTTTTACAGGCGGTACCGTGTCATGCGACTCCAAAAGATGCTTTTTTGAGCATGGCTTGCTCTCTGACTTAGGCAGGCTTCTCGAAGCATCACCTGAAAAGAACCCAGAACGAGAGCCGGACCTTGGCGATGACTGGATTTCGGGGACGAGTTGAGCTGATAAGATGTCAGACTTGTTCATTGGGATGGGCTCCAAAAAGGACTGGATCGTGACTGGGGGGGAATCACCAGAAGAGTAACTCTCCGGCAGGAAGAGCTCTTCATCAGACGACCCCATATCCGAAAGATTGAACGGGCCATCCATCCTTCTAAACTCATACACGCTGTCTACGTCCACCTCCTCCTCCGCCTCGCTCTGTACTTCGCTCTTCGCCTCCATGCGCAGCTGAGAATCCGCAGAGGTGACCGCGCTTAAGCCCCAGGTGAGAATCCGGCAAGGAGAGTCAGGGCCGTGTATGCCAGTGAGCAGCCTCTGTATGGCGGTCAGCTCAAGGAGCAGCTTCTCCGCAGTGGGGCGCGCATTTGGATCTGCATCAAGGCATTGCTCCACCAGTTGGCGGTATCTGTCGGGGGTTTCCAGAGGCATGGTGGGCTTGGCCCCTTTTTCCAGGCAGGCTTGTAACATGTCCAGGCCCACGTCAGAGTAAATGTCCTCCTGTACGAAAGTCTGCATGGGGGAGGGCCAGGGTTGTTAGCAAACGTTCTGTTTCACGTTTCAAACACAGATTTTTGAAGGGCTGTTGCAACATGTCCAGGCCCACGTCAGGGTAGATGTCCTCCTGTACAAAAGTCTGCAGGGGGGAGGGCCAGGGTTGTTAGCAAACGTTTTAAACACAGATTTTGGAGGGGCTGTTGCAACATGTCCAGGCCCACGTCAGGGTAGATGTCCTCCTGTGCGAAGGTCTGCATGGGGGAGGGCCAGGGTTGTTAGCAAACGTCATGTTTCATGTTTCAAACAGAGATTTTGGAGGGCCTGATACGTTGGCATCATAGATTTTGGCTCATGAGCGGTCATGGGACATTACATTTGGCTGAATCATGGATTTCGAAAACAGCCGTGTTTCAAAAAGTCGCTTTTGAAGTACCCTTGAACAAACTGAACCGTATATTTAGATTTCGCTTTCTATGTTCCCTTAAACAAACTGAATCGTAGATTTAGATTTAGATTTCGAGGTACCCTTGAACGAATTAAATCGTATATTTCGAAAACAGTTACGTCTCAAAATGTCGCTTTTGAAGTACCCGTGAACTATCCTGGTGGGGACAGCACAGGGCTAGGATCAAGGTGGGCTCAATTAGAGCTCCTTGACCGATGAAGGTGCCGGGATTTAATCCCCACGGGGGCGCTTTAGTGTTCGCGGTCGCTGTCAACCACCATGGTAGCTTTGTCCAGGTAAAGTAGCAGCCCGTTCTCTAACGCCGTAAGACGGGGCTCCCATAATACCACGCCACACCTGGCGTTATCATTCCTTTTTTGTGGGCTCAATTCCTGCTGACTTTAATTTCTGTAAGGGCTGACTGATTATGTTTGTATGGCTATACCTTGCTAAATTTGCGAAAGTAGGTTAACAATAACAATAACATAGTAAACACACAGGATCCCCCCCCCCTCTGCGGAAGAGTCAAACTGCCGACACTATGTCGGCCATATATGTCTAGGGAATGGCAACTAATATAAGTGTTTGAAAAACTAATATTAACTTATACTATTACAGTGCCACAATAATATTAGTTTTTCAAAATTCTGGTGAGACGGCTCGTCCATCTTATATTAACGAACATTCACTAATATAATTCATTCACTAATATTAACTTACTTAGCCTCATAATTACTCGCACTCCAGAGGACACTAAACGTAAATCAAGTCAAGACATGTAGATCTTGGGGGGAGGGGTAGACAGCAGAGGAATTGACTACAGTGTATGTGGCCATGTGCCTACCTTCCCTCCCTCCAAACCCCAAAGAGTATCCTGGTCCAGTGTTGTTCTCCCGCTTCGTAACTCGATCGCTACCTGAGACTCCATTTTGGCCGAAATGTTCGCTACCTGAGACCCCCAGACTCCCCAGCTGTGGAGGTCGCGGCCCCCCAAACACCGCCCCAACTAAAGCTACTAGGACTCTGTCCATGGAGGAAGCCCAAACCCATGAACCAGGTAACCCACTTTCTGAACTGAAAAATTCTAGTCCAGTGCCTACCTCCCACAGCATGATGCCGATGTTGAGCACGTCTGCAGTTGCAGGAAGATAGCCAGATAGGCTCTCCTTCAGGGCGAGGCGATCAATGATGTTGTTCACCCGTTGGTGGGATTCCCAGGCAAACGGGCTGCATGGGCTCATGGGGGCCTTCATGCCTCGGCCACCAACCACGGCGGGCCAGCCCAGCTCAATGCTGGCCTCAAAGCCACGCCGATCCTTGTTGCTGTGGCTCAGCTTCACCTTGTCCGCCTGTGGGCAAGGCAAGAGCAATTCAGGATTGAGAAAGGGGCGGACGTGGAGTTCTGGGATGGATGTACGTTTCCATTGCTAGCAAAGGTGTAGGGTTTTGGGAGGGTGGGTGAGTGGGAGTGAGAGAGAGCTGCAGCAGTCCATAATGTTGACTCCGGGTGGTTATGTTTGCTGTGCGGCTGTACCGCAATTCTTTGTGTACTTGTGTAACATCGTTCACCACAGAGAGCAGCACCCTACCTGGATGGATCCGTGGGTGATGCCATGGCTATGAAGGCGGGACACTGAGACAGCTACCTCCTTCATCGTCTCCAAGGCAGCCCATGCATCCCAAGTCATTTGATGGCCCATGGCGCTGTTCAGCCAGGCTGCAGCACAAGCTACAGGTGCACGGTCTGGGACTACGACCTCGTGGAAACAGCTGTGGTGCAGTGCGGTGCGCAGAGAGCCGTTGAATGGGAGTAGGGAGTCGGGATCACTCGGACCGTTGTCAATGACAGGGTCATTTGTGAAACGGACAACAGCAAGCTGTGAGGCATCCCCGCACGTAGTGTTGAAGAACGCGTCTTCATCGTCAGAGTACAAGAAAGAGGCAGAGCTTTCTTTGCTGTCTGGGTTTCTCAGGTAGCAAGCTTGGCCTGGCTTCCTGCGTTGGTTGGGTTGGGTTGGGTAAATAACGTTCATTAAGTGCAATCGTAGGGAGGCGCGCACGTGCGCAAATTGAATTGGCATCACACTGTGCTCAGGAGTGTGGTGTGGAGGTCTCTGTAATGTACAGCAACCTGCCCCAAGGCTGGTTGTCCATCAATCGAAATACCAGCAACAAGGATTCGCGCAGTCGCTGGTCTTCTGTTGAGGGTGAGGAGCCACGATCCACCTCGGGAGCATCGACTCGAGTGATTCCTCCGCAAAAAAACGAAAAGGGACTGCGATTCGAGCTGTTCGCATCCGAGCATGGTCTCGCGCCAGCTTCGTGCGCTCACTGGTTTCTTTGATAATAACGGAGGGTGAAGGCCCAGAGACCCCACAGCAGGCAAGCCAAGCGGCCGAGAGGCCCGCTGTTGTGGCCGAGCATCGGCACCGATATGGATACGCGCATCCCAGCATCGAAAAGAGCCCTCGCCACCGATACACAGGTAGCAGGACGATAGCTCCAGCGATGTTAGGAAATGCACAAGTCCGCTCATCAGAAACAGGAGTCAGAGCCTCGATAGAAAAGGCAAGAAAAACGCAGCGAAAAGGGCAAGTAGTTTGGAACCAAAGTAAGCAGGCTGTCCAGCTAGGTCAGATAAGGCTCAAGCTGGGCTGCACATTTGCGCACCTGCTGTCGACGAAAGATGTGAACGCTTTGGGAGGGATTGTGAGACTCAGCTTAACTGAACCAAATTGCAGAATGCCTGCTTCGTCTGAGAAGCCCTCGATCATCTCCCCGGCGTGTACATCACCAGCAGACTGGGTGAGCAAGAGCTCATTCCCCACAGTCATTGACACAAAAGTCGCAGTAAATGGAAGGGTCGGGCCGGTTGTAATCTCTTAACTCTTCTTTCCGTCCTAGACGCGGCGCTTGGTGGAATTATCAGCTGGTGGCACGTTACTCGAACGCTAGAGGGTCGAGTACTTTCTTGCTTGGTGTTCAGGATTAATTAATAACGGAACTACATAACCAGCTTCCTTTGTCTCGTTGAGCCGCTCCGAAGCGGAATCCAACAAGGGATTCTGTCTCCAAATTATCCGCAAACCTAGATACGGATTTGGCCAGATCGGATGAAGAATTGTTCTGCTGGTGACAAGTCACTGATTGCGGATCTTGGTCACCGCCAGAGGGGAGGGCCCTCGCACGGCAACTTGTGGAGTACTGAAGCTGTACTGAATTATTGCGGTTTTCACTTATGTTGTCCCGACCCCCGAAAACAGCTGTGTACCTGTGTACCTGTGTAGGTATGTAGCTCATTTTCAAATACGACTTCCTTCCCGGCCTCAACCCAGTTTCTTCTACCGCGCTGCGCCCTAAATACGCAAATTGTGCGCCCTGAATACGAAAAGTCATTTATGCGCACAATTTTCGTATTCAGGGCGCAGCGCGGAAGAAGAAACTGGGTTGAGGCCGGGAAAGAAGTCGTATTTGAAAATGAGCTACATAGCTACACAGGTACACAGCTGTTTTCGGGGGTCGGGACAACATAAGTGAAAACCGCTATAAGTACAAGGGATTTGGCCTGAAATGGGCGTCAGCACACCGTCAGCGGCAAACAAACCCTAACAAGGGCGTGACCGCCCTTGTGTTGGATTGGACCAATTGGACCAAGGGATCCGCTGGGGATGGGGATCGCCGGATAGGTAGCCCCCCTGTAAGTAGGGTTGTTTTGTGTGCGGTGTGAGGTGTGCGGTGTGTCTAACCTTGTTGCTGCCCTCGTGAACCTTGTTGCTGCCCTCGTGGCTGTTCTTGCGAAATGTGTGTCTCGTATACCGCGCTTTGGGACACAGTCGCGCGTTACCACATAAACTGGGGCTGTGCACCCTTCGACAGTGACTAGGCAGTCTTCTTCGGGATGACTGCCGAATTCAAACGTCAAGTGGTTCGGGGCGCAGTTTGACTTAAATCTACCTGGAAGATGAGGTGACGTGACTGAAAAAACAACTTGTCTGAAATTTGCTTCGAGTCGGAGAAGAGGTGACTGTCTTTGCGAGTTTATTGAGCTGCCTGCCGTTTGCAAACGTCAGTTGGTGCGGTCCAAATGCAATTTGTAGGGCGAACCCTTAGGTTCCCTAGCGCACCCGTTTGGCGCCTCCGTTTGGCGTACCCGTTTGGCGCATCCGTTTGGCGCACCCGGCAGTACGCCTGATGTACCGAAGTCGCTACCCATGGAGGGGCGGTAACGAGAGCTTCGTTAGCCCGGGCGCTAGCATCTGGGGGTTCCAGTTGAGAGGTCCCATAAGGGGTGGAGGCGCAGACAGTCTATTGTCGCCCGCATGAGGGTAGCCACCACTCGGTGTATGAGCTGTACTGCCGATCGCTTCAGTGCGGCTTGCTCTTCAATGGGCGCAGTAGCCAGACTCCTATTCCTAGAGCCACGCCGACTAGGCGTTTATCTTTCTTTTTATTTGTGGCCCTTAGTTTTCCAGTGGAGTAAGTATTAAAGCCACGCTGACCGGCGTTCATTGTGGTTCTCTCGCGGATGTAACCAAAAGATTCCCTAATCGGACAACACGTTTTCCTCATATACCACATTTAGTTTCGAGCTTGCGGAAGTGGGTCGACTGGACGGAAGCGGAAGTTGGTGCCTTCACCAGTACCACGCAAGTTCGATCCCGGGCTGGCGCATGTTGGAAACCCTCGCTAGGAGGGGGCTGGCTCGGCCGGGCGTGCACATCTCAGACAGGAGGTGGGCGTCCTGGGGTGGGCGTCGGACCTTCGAAACGGGGGTGAGTTGTGGTGTATCTCGCTTGTGTACCGTAACCATATCTCCCCCCCCCCCCCCCCCCCCCTTGTTACGGGTTAAAGGTTAAGGTTAGTGGTTCGTTAAGTTCGTTTGGCTTCCGAGCTGTGAGATATATTGGCTACGCTAGCTCCAGTTCAGTTCGTCAATTTCTGCAGATTCGAATTTTTTAGAGCAGCAAGCAAGAAGGCATTGGCCGAGCAGATGTTGATGATCAGCTGGCAGATCTCACCCAGCAATCTCGATCGACGGGTCGCTGCGGAGCGCTGCGGAGCCTCGAAGTCGCTTGCTTCACAGCACGGTTCGTGCTGGGGAGCAAGGCCCGAAAATAGCTCGTCTGTCACCCAAAATTCAAAAATCACGAGGCTATCCAGAAGTACACGACCAACCTGACCGAACGCAAACTGCGAGCGTATCAGCATCAATTGCGGTTCACTCGATCGTTTTATGTCTTGGTGACTACTACTGTACTTCCTTAGAACTATAGCTGTAGATAGTAACAGCTTCCTGTAGACTGTGTCATCCTTCATGACACGGTGACAGCTCCTGGTGGGCTGCGTCCCCTTTAGCTTCCGGAGTATTATCTCGTGAGGACTGACACAGGGATTGGCGAAGGTGCTAAGCTTACAAACGTGATAGCATGCCAGGCGGCAAGCTAGGTATAAGAAGGGAAAGGGCGACAGTACCTCAGGGTACTGCCGCCGGTAGGTGCCGGCCCTAACGGGCGGAGGCACTACTATGGAAGCTTCCAGGCGGAAGGCCTGGTGCCCCAAGACACTCTAGCTGAGCCGGGAGAACCGGTCAATAACATCCCCCCCAATTCCTGGTATTCTTGATATAAGTATGGGGGGTATAGAATTAGGAGGTTCTAGGGAAGGGAGGCTAGAGTGAAAATAAATATCTGGTGCGTGTGGAAGCACAAGGGCAAAGGCTTCTGACTGGCCAATCTGAATCATAGAGTGGTGCTTGGCTTGTAACGCATGTGCAAGTACACTCAGGGGAGAACAGGGGCCAGTGGCAGTACAGGTCATCTATTATCAAAATATGACTGGATTCCAGCTGTGGAGCTGCCAGGAAGGTGCAGCCAATGTTCAGGCAGAGGAGAAGCTGGGTGGCAATCATGTATTTGGCCATATGAGGTAAAACATCTTTTAAGGTATACATCCCCCGCAGGGTCATAACTGTCAGTCTGTAGGAAGGACATTATGAGGTACTTCCATTATCATCTATAAAGTGTTGCTTGGTCTGGTGGTGAGATAGTAACCGTTTCAGTGGCAGGGGCACCTTTGTGGTGAAATCAGTATCAATCTAGGAGCACAAGGCTGGATATTCCCCCCTATGATAAGGTATTTATCATGCAATAGATCTTGTGCCAGTGCCACATTATGCTGGGCCTGCTGGGTCCTGTGCTTGGATGCCTGGGAAGTATGGCACTTGGTAGAATCCATCTTGCTTGAGCCTCTTGGTGATGCACTGGTGGAAGTCATCCCACAGGTCAGGAGTAGGACGGGGGTGGAACTCAGGTGGGAACATGTTGAGGATGAAATAGTCTTGGTGGTTCCAGGGAAGGATGATCTCATCAATATAGATGAGAAATGGACTGGGTTCATTATCAACTCTGATCTGGTGTGATTGTAGGAGTATGCCGGGCTGTCTGTGAGTTGCAATGGAGTATGCATTAACAAGGGCAGCTTGGAGACAGATGGTCCATTTGAGTTGGTCCTTGATGTGTGGGGAGCAGGTGTCATACTGGTGGACTAGAGTGGCCAAACTTTTTGTGTGCAGATGGAGGGGGGCAATGATGGAGGCTGGGTGTTTGGGCATGTCTGTTGTTGACCAGATTGAATTGGGCAGGGATCTGATGGATGGGTAGAGTGCAAAAAATGCTGTGATGATCTGGTACATGGGGGCTCTGAACATGTTGACCATCCCAGGAGTTGAGGTGGGACGGTGGATTGTTGACATATGTTTTCCAGGATGGTGATAAGTTCACCTAGTGGGTAGTGTCCTGGGTGAGTTCCTACTAGGGACTGGAAGCTGAGCCTACATGCATTACTGTTGTTAGGTATGTCATCAGGTTCAAAGTCATATGGTGAGGAGGGGGGGGGGGGGGTGGAATTCTGTGATGCCAACTGGTGTGTAGATGGTTTGTGCACTGTTGGTTGTTGGGAGGGGTTTGGCAGGCGTTACTGGCTGCTGGGGCTGTGGATGGGATGCATTGTTGGTCTGAAGGGCAATGATGACACTGTGGTACATGTGGGTTAGGGTGGCATGCATTTTAGTCAGGTGGCCAAGAATTTTGGTTGCATCTGCATTTGTCTTTTTAGTTGCTGACCTGGTTTTCCTGGTAGGGAGAGTGGGTTGGGGTGGAAGGATGGGGGGTATAGTGAAGCCAGCTGCTTTGCAACATTCTGCCCATGTTTTTGGCAGGTCTTGGACTGTTGGCCAGTCTAGGGGCTCTGGTGGGAATCCTGGGGGTGCTTGCAGGATTTTGTTAGTGTCAGTGGGTGTTGCAGGGGTAGTAAGTTGGTCCAGGAAACTCTGAATGAAACCGTGGAGATCATCCTGGGGTGGGGCATGTGGGTGGGGAATAGGAATAGGTACTTTGGGTGCTCTAAATGCAAGGTTGGTGGTAGGGCTAGAACAGACAACTGATGTATGGCCATAACCACCACAGTTCCAGCATGTAACGGGGCTGTGTGTATTGTCCATGGATCTTCTCTTCTTTTGGGTGAGGTGGAGATATGCTTCATTTGACAGGGTAGGTGGGAGTTCATTATCAGATGCAGAAGGAGGTGGAGGGGGAGAGAGAAGAGGAGGAAGTGGTGGTGGAGATGGGGGAAGAGGGAATGGAGGAGGAGTTGGAGGAGGGGGAGTTGGTGGGGGAGTTGGAGAGGGAGGTGGGGAGGGTGGAGGGGGAGGTGGAGAGGGTGGAGGGGGAGGAGGTGGAGGAGGAGAAGGAGGGAGAGGAGGAGGTGAAGAGGATGTGAGACGTTCATTGCTTCCACTTTGACTTTCCTGCTGGAGCCAAATGATGGACCATGGTGTAGGGTTCCAGGTACCATGGGTCATCAGGGAGGTCATTGTCCGGGTGGTCAGACGATGATGGCTGGTACAGGCTTGTGGTGTAGAGGCCACTGTCTGATGAGACGGAGCACTTCAGGCCAATGGTGTAGCAGATCATGCCATCTCCATGCTGGTAGGGCAGTTCAATCTGTGCAGTACAAGAGTCAGTGTGGATTTGTATGTCATCATCATAAGCGCAGATGGCAGGGGCACTGATGAGGTTGAAGGAGTTAGACACGGGCACAAGGAGGACATCTAGAAGTGTCACCACTAGTCCTATACCTTGGAGTACTGCTGTGCCAGAGTAGGAGCATGTAACTGGTGCTGTGGAGCCTGGTGGGATGATTGATACGGGCGGGTTGAGGGGTGTTACCCTAATGAGGCAATCAGCATTTGAGGTCATGTGATAGATGGTGTCTGTAGTCAAACACCAGTGACCATGGAAACAAGTAGATAGGTCACTGGGGGAGGTCTCATGAGTGGAGGGGTACTTTCCTAGCTCAGAGTCAGTGGTATCAGATTTCTCACCAGTGGTATCTTCGTCTCCAGAGTTGTCTCCAGAGCTGTTTGGTGGAGATTCCAGAATGGGGGTCTTCTGGCAGGGGTTTGGGCAGGCTGGATCGAGGTGCCCATATCCTCCGCAGGCTGTACAGACTGTGTCTGAAGGGTCCACTGGGGTGGATGAGAAGCACTGCTTCCCATAGTGTCCTCTGCCATTGCAGTTGACACAGACCTCTGTCAGCTTGTCATCGTGCACTGGAAGGGACGGGCTGCTCGGTCTCTGGCAGCTAGTGCACTGACCTTCATGATGCTCGGATCCACCACAGTTTGCGCAGTTGTGGATAGTTGATGCATAAGGCGATAGGTTCGCACAGTAGAAAGCGGTATGTCCGAACCCTGTGCATATGGTGCACTGGGAAGAACCGGGCGGCCACATACCTTGCTGGGGGTTCTGGCGTCTGTGGGAGGGTAGTGCTTGGTCATCAAGTTGGACGTTAATGCCAAATGCACTGAGCATTGGTATGGCTCTGCTCACCAGATCCATGGCTACTGCTGCATCCTGGAAGGCTCGGATATCGGATGGCTCCCCGTCCGAGGTTGGCGAGGGTGGTGCAGTAGACGCGTCATCAGCAGACGAGGATGTAGGCTGGTGAACAGGGGTAGGAGGGGCGATGGCAGCATCCTGGACAGAGGCTGGGTAGTCGCAGAGAGGTTGATTTAGTGGTGTGTATGAGTCGTAGTAGGGGTTTACGCCTTTCGGAATGATCGGCATTAAGTAAAACCTGTGGCCCCAATCCTGCCGAATGTAGCGCAGAGCTCTGGATGCGTTGTTAGTACGCGCGTCTATGAGAGCAGCTAGGGGTGGGGGACAGTTATCCAGAATGTGGTTCATAGCCATGTAGTTGGATGCAGGTGTGATTCTGCTGTTCCTGGGGTAGTTATAGCCATCCGAGGGTTCATCTATGGGCTGGTAGTCTAGATCGGCATCGAGTACTGAGAAAACTGATGATCTGACGAGCAGAGGTGCGACAAGGTTTGTGTACCAGTCGACGAATACATCGGAACCACCCTTACCATCATTTGGCGCTTGGGACACTGCGATGGCTTGGGTTGAGGGTTGCGAGAGTGACGAACAAGATCAGGGGATAGGGGATTAGAGGAATTTGTTATTCTGGATAGGGATAGGGAGAAGACGGGGATAGAGATCGGGCAGGAAGGGGGGGGGGGAGGGGGGGGGGGGGGGGGGGGGGGGAGCACTCTAGGAAGTCGACAGATCGCTAAATGCGTACGAGCGCAGTGGAATGCACGCGGAACGCACGCGGGGTCCGCGATTAGTCATAGTCCTTTAATGACCTGGCACTTCTGACTCTAGCGGTAAGCCCTATACCCGCGTCGCGTGTAGCTCAGAATCCTGTGACATTTCGCCTACATTTCGCTTAGGCGGATTGTCGTCGAAATGTCTCAGACTTCTGAGATATTTCGACGGCATCTCGCCACGCATGGCGGCTTGTGCACGGTAATGAGGCGAAATGTTCGGTCTTCTGAGACTTTTCGCCCGTACTTCGCTTGCAGGGCGGTTTGGGCACGGTGGTCGGAATGGTCACATTTTCAGGAATATTTTTCAGGAGCATTTCTCAATTACATCAGGATTCGAGAGGATAGATTACATACATAATAAACTAACGTATGCATCCATTAACTTATTGATCTACCTATATATCTATGTAAGCATCCTTACACATGTACATCCGCTACATCCCATATATTTCCTCTATATCCATTAACCATAGATAGACAGCGAGCAAAAGACGACGAGCAGCCAAATTGCTGGCTGGAGCCATGTAGCTAATTAAGTTCAAGTACAAGTATATAGGCAGCCTGCAGGCAGCTATCCATTTGTCTACTCATGAAGACATACGCCCATATATCCACTAAGTAGAAACGTCCAAGCAAAGCTATACATCTATATATCTTTGCTGCTTCTATTATATATTTCAATCTTCGGCATTTACAGTTCCTTCGTGGCAGCAATCTTCATCGCAGCTGAAGCATTTCTATCCTTCCTCTTGCCCTGCAAGACATGCAGAGCAAGGCAGGCGTTAAAGAGCAAAGAGGGGCAGGGATAATGGCAAGGGGCAGGACAACAGTGATGAGCAGAGCAGGGCAAGCGATAGAGAGCAGAGGGGCAGGGATAATGGTAAGGGGCAAGACGACAGTGATGAACAAGGGAGGGCAGGGTAGGTGTTAGGGAGTAAGGAGGGACATGAATATTGGCAAGAGGAAGGACGACAGTGATGAACAATGGAGAGCAGGCGTTAGAGAGCGAAGATGGGCAGGGATAATGGCAAGAGGCAGGAGGACAGTGATGAGAAGAGCAGGGCATGCAATAGAGAGCGAAGAGGGGCAGGGACAATGGCAAGGGGAGAGACGACAGTGATGAGCAGAGCAGGGTAGGTGTTAGGGAGTAAGGAGGGGCTGGGATAATGGCAAGGGGCAAGACGACAGTGATGAGCAGAGCAGGTAGGTGTTAAGGAGTAAGGAGGGACAAGGATAATGGCAAGAGGCAAGACGGCAGTGATGAACAAGGCAGGGCATGCGATAGAGAGCAAAGAGAGGCAGGGATAATGGCAAGGGGAAGGACGACAGTGATGAGAATAGCAGGGCAGACGTTACAGAGCAAAGAGGGGCAGGGATAATGGCAAGGGGCAAAAGACGACAGTGATGAGCAGAGCAGGGTAGGTGTTAGGGAGTAAGGAGGGGCAGGGATAATGGCAAGGGCAGGACGATGGTGATGAACAAGGCAGGGCAGGCGTTAGAAAGCGAAGAGGGGCAGGGATAATGGCAAGGGGCAGGAGGACAGTGATGAGCAGAGCAGGGCAGGCGTTAGAGAGCACAGAGGGGCAGGGACAATGGCAAGGGGAAAGACGACAGTGATGAGCAGAGCAGGGTAGGCGTTAGGGAGTAAGGAGGGACAGGGATAATGGCAAGAGGCAAGACGGCAGTGATGAACAAGGCAGGGCATGCAATAGAGAGCAAAGAGAGGCAGGGATAATGGCAAGGCCCAGGCAACATTGATGAACAAGGGAGGGCAGGTGTTAGAGAGCAAAGAGGGGCAGGGATAATGGCAAGGGGCAAAAGACGACAGTGATGAGCAGAGCAGGGTAGGTGTTAGGGAGTAAGGAGGGGCAGGGATAATGGCAAGGGCAGGACGATAGTGATGAACAAGGCAGGGCAGGCGTTAGAAAGCGAAGAGGGGCAGGGATAATGGCAAGGGGCAGGAGGACAGTGATAAGCAGAGCAGGGCAGGCGTTAGAGAGCACAGAGGGGCAGGGACAATGGCAAGGGGAAAGACGACAGTGATGAGCAGAGCACGGTAGGCGTTAGGGAGTAAGGAGGGGCAGGGATAATGGCAAGAGGCAAGACATCAGTGATCAACAAGGCAGGGAATGCGATAGAGAGCAAAGAGGGGCAGGGATTATGGCAAGGGGCAAGACGACAGTGATGAGCAAGGGAGGGCAGGCGTTACAGAGCAAAGAGGGGCAGGAATAATGGCAAGGGGCAAGACGACAGTGATGAGCAGAGCAGGGTAGGTGTTAGGGAGTAAGGAGGGGCAGGGATAATGGCAAGGGGAAGGACGACAGTGATGAATAAGGGAGGGCAAGCGTTAGAGAGCAAAGAGAGGAAGGGACAATGGCAAGGGGCAAAAGACGACAGTGATGAGCAGAGCAGGGTAGGTGTTAGGGAGTAAGGAGGGGCAGGGATAATGGCAAGGGCAGGACGATGGTGATGAACAAGGCAGGGCAGGCGTTAGAAAGCGAAGAGGGGCAGGGATAATGGCAAGGGGCAGGAGGACAGTGATGAGCAGAGCAGGGCAGGCGTTAGAGAGCACAGAGGGGCAGGGACAATGGCAAGGGGAAAGACGACAGTGATGAGCAGAGCAGGGTAGGCGTTAGGGAGTAAGGAGGGACAGGGATAATGGCAAGAGGCAAGACGGCAGTGATGAACAAGGCAGGGCATGCAATAGAGAGCAAAGAGAGGCAGGGATAATGGCAAGGCCCAGGCAACATTGATGAACAAGGGAGGGCAGGTGTTAGAGAGCAAAGAGGGGCAGGGATAATGGCAAGGGGCAAAAGACGACAGTGATGAGCAGAGCAGGGTAGGTGTTAGGGAGTAAGGAGGGGCAGGGATAATGGCAAGGGCAGGACGATAGTGATGAACAAGGCAGGGCAGGCGTTAGAAAGCGAAGAGGGGCAGGGATAATGGCAAGGGGCAGGAGGACAGTGATAAGCAGAGCAGGGCAGGCGTTAGAGAGCACAGAGGGGCAGGGACAATGGCAAGGGGAAAGACGACAGTGATGAGCAGAGCACGGTAGGCGTTAGGGAGTAAGGAGGGGCAGGGATAATGGCAAGAGGCAAGACATCAGTGATCAACAAGGCAGGGAATGCGATAGAGAGCAAAGAGGGGCAGGGATTATGGCAAGGGGCAAGACGACAGTGATGAGCAAGGGAGGGCAGGCGTTACAGAGCAAAGAGGGGCAGGAATAATGGCAAGGGGCAAGACGACAGTGATGAGCAGAGCAGGGTAGGTGTTAGGGAGTAAGGAGGGGCAGGGATAATGGCAAGGGGAAGGACGACAGTGATGAATAAGGGAGGGCAAGCGTTAGAGAGCAAAGAGAGGAAGGGACAATGGCAAGGGGCAAAAGACGACAGTGATGAGCAGAGCAGGGTAGGTGTTAGGGAGTAAGGAGGGGCAGGGATAATGGCAAGGGCAGGACGATGGTGATGAACAAGGCAGGGCAGGCGTTAGAAAGCGAAGAGGGGCAGGGATAATGGCAAGGGGCAGGAGGACAGTGATGAGCAGAGCAGGGCAGGCGTTAGAGAGCACAGAGGGGCAGGGACAATGGCAAGGGGAAAGACGACAGTGATGAGCAGAGCAGGGTAGGCGTTAGGGAGTAAGGAGGGACAGGGATAATGGCAAGAGGCAAGACGGCAGTGATGAACAAGGCAGGGCATGCAATAGAGAGCAAAGAGAGGCAGGGATAATGGCAAGGCCCAGGCAACATTGATGAACAAGGGAGGGCAGGTGTTAGAGAGCAAAGAGGGGCAGGGATAATGGCAAGGGGCAAAAGACGACAGTGATGAGCAGAGCAGGGTAGGTGTTAGGGAGTAAGGAGGGGCAGGGATAATGGCAAGGGCAGGACGATAGTGATGAACAAGGCAGGGCAGGCGTTAGAAAGCGAAGAGGGGCAGGGATAATGGCAAGGGGCAGGAGGACAGTGATAAGCAGAGCAGGGCAGGCGTTAGAGAGCACAGAGGGGCAGGGACAATGGCAAGGGGAAAGACGACAGTGATGAGCAGAGCACGGTAGGCGTTAGGGAGTAAGGAGGGGCAGGGATAATGGCAAGAGGCAAGACATCAGTGATCAACAAGGCAGGGAATGCGATAGAGAGCAAAGAGGGGCAGGGATTATGGCAAGGGGCAAGACGACAGTGATGAGCAAGGGAGGGCAGGCGTTACAGAGCAAAGAGGGGCAGGAATAATGGCAAGGGGCAAGACGACAGTGATGAGCAGAGCAGGGTAGGTGTTAGGGAGTAAGGAGGGGCAGGGATAATGGCAAGGGGAAGGACGACAGTGATGAATAAGGGAGGGCAAGCGTTAGAGAGCAAAGAGAGGAAGGGACAATGGCAAGGGGCAAAAGACGACAGTGATGAGCAGAGCAGGGTAGGTGTTAGGGAGTAAGGAGGGGCAGGGATAATGGCAAGGGCAGGACGATGGTGATGAACAAGGCAGGGCAGGCGTTAGAAAGCGAAGAGGGGCAGGGATAATGGCAAGGGGCAGGAGGACAGTGATGAGCAGAGCAGGGCAGGCGTTAGAGAGCACAGAGGGGCAGGGACAATGGCAAGGGGAAAGACGACAGTGATGAGCAGAGCAGGGTAGGCGTTAGGGAGTAAGGAGGGACAGGGATAATGGCAAGAGGCAAGACGGCAGTGATGAACAAGGCAGGGCATGCAATAGAGAGCAAAGAGAGGCAGGGATAATGGCAAGGCCCAGGCAACATTGATGAACAAGGGAGGGCAGGTGTTAGAGAGCAAAGAGGGGCAGGGATAATGGCAAGGGGCAAAAGACGACAGTGATGAGCAGAGCAGGGTAGGTGTTAGGGAGTAAGGAGGGGCAGGGATAATGGCAAGGGCAGGACGATAGTGATGAACAAGGCAGGGCAGGCGTTAGAAAGCGAAGAGGGGCAGGGATAATGGCAAGGGGCAGGAGGACAGTGATAAGCAGAGCAGGGCAGGCGTTAGAGAGCACAGAGGGGCAGGGACAATGGCAAGGGGAAAGACGACAGTGATGAGCAGAGCACGGTAGGCGTTAGGGAGTAAGGAGGGGCAGGGATAATGGCAAGAGGCAAGACATCAGTGATCAACAAGGCAGGGAATGCGATAGAGAGCAAAGAGGGGCAGGGATTATGGCAAGGGGCAAGACGACAGTGATGAGCAAGGGAGGGCAGGCGTTACAGAGCAAAGAGGGGCAGGAATAATGGCAAGGGGCAAGACGACAGTGATGAGCAGAGCAGGGTAGGTGTTAGGGAGTAAGGAGGGGCAGGGATAATGGCAAGGGGAAGGACGACAGTGATGAATAAGGGAGGGCAAGCGTTAGAGAGCAAAGAGAGGAAGGGACAATGGCAAGGGGCAAAAGACGACAGTGATGAGCAGAGCAGGGTAGGTGTTAGGGAGTAAGGAGGGGCAGGGATAATGGCAAGGGCAGGACGATGGTGATGAACAAGGCAGGGCAGGCGTTAGAAAGCGAAGAGGGGCAGGGATAATGGCAAGGGGCAGGAGGACAGTGATGAGCAGAGCAGGGCAGGCGTTAGAGAGCACAGAGGGGCAGGGACAATGGCAAGGGGAAAGACGACAGTGATGAGCAGAGCAGGGTAGGCGTTAGGGAGTAAGGAGGGACAGGGATAATGGCAAGAGGCAAGACGGCAGTGATGAACAAGGCAGGGCATGCAATAGAGAGCAAAGAGAGGCAGGGATAATGGCA
Organism: Chlamydomonas sp. ICE-L; assembly: GCA_013435795.1. Taxonomy (NCBI): domain Eukaryota; kingdom Viridiplantae; phylum Chlorophyta; class Chlorophyceae; order Chlamydomonadales; family Chlamydomonadaceae; genus Chlamydomonas; species Chlamydomonas sp. ICE-L. Next base: position 145,078 of record JACBWV010000767.1, read on the forward strand.
AGGCCCAGGCAACATTGATGAACAAGGGAGGGCAGGTGTTAGAGAGCAAAGAGGGGCAGGGATAATGGCAAGGGGCAAAAGACGACAGTGATGAGCAGAGCAGGGTAGGTGTTAGGGAGTAAGGAGGGGCAGGGATAATGGCAAGGGCAGGACGATAGTGATGAACAAGGCAGGGCAGGCGTTAGAAAGCGAAGAGGGGCAGGGATAATGGCAAGGGGCAGGAGGACAGTGATAAGCAGAGCAGGGCAGGCGTTAGAGAGCACAGAGGGGCAGGGACAATGGCAAGGGGAAAGACGACAGTGATGAGCAGAGCACGGTAGGCGTTAGGGAGTAAGGAGGGGCAGGGATAATGGCAAGAGGCAAGACATCAGTGATCAACAAGGCAGGGAATGCGATAGAGAGCAAAGAGGGGCAGGGATTATGGCAAGGGGCAAGACGACAGTGATGAGCAAGGGAGGGCAGGCGTTACAGAGCAAAGAGGGGCAGGAATAATGGCAAGGGGCAAGACGACAGTGATGAGCAGAGCAGGGTAGGTGTTAGGGAGTAAGGAGGGGCAGGGATAATGGCAAGGGGAAGGTACTGACCAGCCTGCCCTTTCCAGGAAACATCGGCTCTTTTCTCGCTTGGTCCTTCGGGTCTTTTTCAAGTATTGTGGTACCCCTTCGTTACGCCACCGCTCCACCCATCCTCCCCCATTTGTGAGCTTGCCATTCTTTCAGTGGACCCACATTCGTGCGTACCTTCCTCAGTACGGCCCAACAAAGACGCACCACCGTTCCTCTAC
>JACBWV010000766.1:0-99559 GCA_013435795.1 Chlamydomonas sp. ICE-L
TCAAGTAATTGGACCACCCGACCCCATCATAGTACTTAATTCAGAAGCAGCTCTCTCTGATTCCCTTATTCCGAGGCCCCACCCACTTCCTCCTCCTCTCAGAGGATCCTCCATCTCCTCCCTCTTCATCCCTGCTCCTCATTTCAGCTGCTCAGTACTCGTAGACGAAGCTTGAGCGAACAATTGGAGCTGGACACTTTTTTAGCCCTAGCAATGTCTGCTCTCCGGCCGCCTTATGGACTTTGCTGCGAAGCTGGCTTCGGCAAATTCGGCTTGGAGCGACTGCCAATTTCGCGGCTATGGAGCTGCTCATGCCCCATTTGAGTGTTACAGACGCTCATGCAGGTCAAATCCGTACTATGCCCCTCAGAGGTCAGCTTAGGAGGTCAGCCTAATGGAGGGGGCCAGGCTATTCTCTTCAAGTTAAATTGGGACAACCGACCCCCATCCGTAGTACTTCAGAAGCACTCTCTCCTGATTCCCTTCTTCCGAGCCCCACCACTTCCTCCTTCCTCTCGAATCCTCCATCTCCTCCCTCATCCCTGCTCCTTATTTCAGCTGCTCAGATACTAGTAGACGAAGTTGAGGCGGGGGGGACAATGGAGCGGAGGTCCTTTTTTCGCCCTAGCATGTCTGCTCTCCGGACGCCTTATGACTTTGCTGCGAAGTGCTCGGCCAATTCGGCTGGCGCGACTGCAATTTCGGCGGCTATGGGAGTGCTCAGTGCCCCCTTTGAGGTGTTACAGACGCTCATGGCAGTCAAATCGCTTACTCTGCCCCCTCCGAGGTCAGTTAGGAGTCCGCCTACTGGAGGGGGGCAGGCATTCTCTTCAAAGTTAATTCGGACAACCGACCCCATCCTTAGTACTTCAGACGCCAGCTTCTTCTCTGATTCCCTTCTTAAGGCCCCCAACCATGTACTATCCCCCTCCTCCTCACGAACGTGTGACCAAACCACCCTCTCATCTAGTGCACACGAAAGATAAACACACAGTCTTCAACAGTGTGGCATCACATGATACCTAGTTAGACGAGCTTTGAGGCGGACAATTGGAGCTGGAGGTAAAACCCCTTACCCGATTCAGACATCGTCATAAATGGGGACAACATGAAGGAAGTTATTAGACCCAGCAGTTGGGCCCATTTACAAGAAGCACGCCGTGCCCGCCAGCGTGCAGCCCGTTAGCAGAGGACGAGCCGGCAGGAATTCTTCACAGGTGCATTTCTCCCCGATGCAATTTCTTTCCTGGCAACGCCTCAATAGCCAAGGCTAGGCATTAGCATAACACTCGCTTGGCAGCAACTCCTTGCTCCATGCTCAAAGCTCTACCGCTCCTTGAGCACACTTTTGGGATTCATCTTCCTTCTACTTTCACCACCTTTCCCGTTCCCTCACCCCCAAGTCCCATCAAGCTTATCCAGCCTCCAGGGCCACCCCGCATTCACCCCCTTTCTGTGGCTGACCTCATTCTTCAATGATAGGAGTCAACATAGGGACTGGAGTATGCCCGGAATTTTATAGTGCTGCTTCCTCCTTTGGACTGTATCGTCCAAACCCTCACATCAACCAGCTAACCAGGATCTTCTGCTCACATCCCTCCTCGTCCCTCCCCCCTAGTTATGCAGCCCTTGAGAAGGTGTCAATGGCATGGCCTAATCACATCAGAGGAGATGGACCTTGCATCCGCTCTGCTTCTCGAGGCTCCAGCCCAGGTTATGACGGACGTTCCCTTTGAAGCTACAATGCGTTCCATGAAGAACTGTCCCCGATCCTTCAACGGGTTTTCAACTCTGCCTTCCAAGATCAAGTTAACTCGGCCCCCCTAGCACCCCTCCTTCAGGGAACCATCTGCTTCTCCACAAGACTGGTCAGCCCCAAGACTCCCTCGCAGGTTACCGTCCTACACCCTTCAATTGCGACCTTAAGCTGATCATTTGATCATGGCTCACCGGCTGCAACGCCACTGGAATACTCATCGACGTCACTCAATCAGCTTTCTCCGTGGCAGGACATCAGTGACAACATCGCTATCGCCTAGGCTTGGCTGCGCGCTTGAAAGAGCTTGGCTTACCAGGCTGGTTGCTGCATTCTGACCTCACTAAAGCTATGATTGTCAACAGGGGATGGCTCCTAAAGACAATGTCAGCCATGGGATGAATAGTGCGGGGCATCACGCGACTGGTGCGGATATCCTTCATGAATGGACAGTCTACGCGAGTGCAGTCTCAAACGGTTTCTTCACTACCTCCTTCCCCACACTCCCCGCTCCCTCAGGTGGGGCCTTGAGCTGTATCAATGGGTCATCATCTTTGAGCACCCTTCATCACCTACAAACCAACGAGATCTTGTGGAACTCTGCAATCCTTCGTCCTACCCTCAGGAGAGTGGCCCGCCACCCTCTCGTTTGCTGACGATGGCAAGCACTTGTCCTCACCCAGCCACAGTGGGCCTATCATCAGGAGACATACGTCGTATGCCAATTCGGCTGGCTTACCCCCAGTGTTCCCAAGACCCTCTTCTGCTTTGACTTCCCCCACTACCCCTCCTGCAGATCGGACCCCCCTTGGCACCATCCGTGACTGGTTACCACCTCTTCCCCCAGACACACCTCACACATTGCTGGGCTGGCCCGTCCTTCCTTTTCATCGAGGAGGGCTTGCGTACCCCATCTTGCTTCCCACACGGTCTGCTATGTGGCCAAGCCACATGGCTCCTCTTCAGTTACCACAGGTCACACCCTGGGCAGCAGCTCTACCGTCACGAGATTTCTCGGGCTGTTGCGCCTTCCCTCCAGGTCAGCAAGTGGATACCATGCCCTGGTTACGCCCCGTCTTTGTGGACATCGCCTCAATCACCACCACTTGGCCCGGGAAAGTGCAGAGGCTTTCTCCCTGCTGAACATTCGTAGAATTATCGCTCCGCCCATGCAGTGCCCCCAATCCATCCTACTGGAAACCACCTTCAACAACCACCCTCTTTTCCGTCATGCCCATCACTCAAACAAGTGCGCTCCTCCCAGCACTCTCGTGGCACCGTCTCAAGGACATCCCTCAGCTCATCAACAACGAGCTCACCTCCCTCCCGCTGCTGTCCAAGACCTTGACTTCATCTCTCCTCTCTGCCAGACCCTGGCGGATGCTGTCCTCCTTCCTGAACTTCCACCTCCAAATGGAAGCTCTTTCCGCTGTGGCCCCTGCTGGTCCCCTTGCAGAGGGGCCAGATCCCCTCACTGGAGAGGACCGTTTTGGGAGGTCTGGCCCTTGGCCGGTTACACCCTCTACCCTTCCTGCCCCTTCCCCCCAAGGACACCCCAAGTGCCTCATCACCATACGCAAGAAACCTCGAGAAGCATGGTTAAGGGCAGACTTTGAGGAGGAGCTGATCCAGCAAGGGCTCCCCCCACCAGAGGCAAGAGCCTTGGAACCATGGCTGGTTGGTCTTTGGGAGACCTCCAACGGACCAACAACATGGGTCTCCACTCCATGATGATACTGAGGTGAACCTTCTTGAACTCTCTGTGCGCCAAGCACGGCAGGCCCTTCTTCACCAACATATCATGCAACAAAGCCCCAGTTCCCACCATTTGTGCCAGGTTATACCGAGGAACGTGCGCTTGTGCTGTTGGGCCCAGGGCTGTGGAGCTTCACCCCCCTCCACCGTGGACCTCACACCCTAGCACTAACCCTGACCTGCGAGGCCTCCGTGGTCTTGAATCCCGATGGATTGCCTCAGCAACAGAGAGAGCGCTCGTTGTCACCCCTATTCCAGTCCCCTCCCCTGAAGACCTCCCACAGAACGCTTGGGTGGACTAACAACGTGTCCGCCCCTCCCGTCCAGGCCCAGCAGAGAGAACTGCTCAAAGACAAGACGAACCTCAAGTCTCCCTCCCTCTACGTGCAGGCTTTTTGCAGGTGTGGGTACGCCTCGCTGACAAGACTCTCCACCGTCCGTATACCATCACTTGCCGGAGCTTGCATCATGGCACCCTGGGCTGCAATGCGTTCCTTGCTCATGTACGAGGACGCTTCCAACGGGTCAACCAAGACGACCCCCCCTCCATAGTCTGCTCCAGCCCTGACTGCTTGCAGCTGCACACTACTGACACAATGTCTCACGCTTTCTTGGAATGCCCTGATTCTGCCCCTGTCATAGACTGGCTCCTTTCCACTTGGGAGACCCTCACCGGTGGGCAGCGCCTTCCTCGTTGCCCCTTCTTCCCTCCTCGGTGACGACATCACCCTTTGGCCCGGGACACCCCCTCCTCCCTCTACCCTAAGGTTGTGGTCCTTCCTGCGTATAACCACCTTAGGCGCGATATGGCAGGTCCGTTCGTCCCGGGCTGACAGACTGGACCATTCTGAGCCCCTTCACCACAAGGCTATCTGCCTTGCCCTTGGCCACCTTCACCAAGCCATCGCCAGGGACTGGATGCGCACCCAGACGGATCTTCGACACCTTGATAATGGCGCCTTCTGTCAAGATTGGTGGTGTGGCCTAGATTGCTCTCTCACAGTGGCTTCCTTTGCAAGCTTATGGGCCACCCCCCCGATCTTTTGCACCATGATTAGGGTCACTCCCGGTGACCGGGAGCCTTTTTTTTTTTTTTTTTTTTTACATAGGGAGGAACCAGGAAAGGTAACATCTGATAAAACCTAGCCCTATGTGACCAAGGAAGAAAAACCAAAATAGTTTTCCTTTTAGTCCTCCTTAGTTTGCATCTCCTCTTTCAGTCTTCTGATCCGGTGACTGTTAGAGGTTGCAATGTTTTGGCCCCCCCCTTCATAGGTCTTTTTTCTTAGTAGTCCTAGCCCTTCTCTTGGGCTTCCTGTTTTTGGCTTCTTCCTTGCCTCTCTGGTTTGTTTGTCTTCTGTTCCCGTCCTCCTTTGTCCCTTACGTCGCTCAGGTGGTGTCCGTCCCTTAGCTGTCCCTTAGCCGTTCTTGACTTTTTCTTTGGTCTTTTCTCCTTGGTCACAAAGGGCTAGGTTTTATCAGTTGCGCCTTTTCCTGGTTCCCCCCTTTGTAAAAAAAAAAAAAAAAAAAGACTGAACCATTTTGAGCCCCTTTACCACAAGGATATCTGCCTTGCCCATGGCCACCTTCACCAAGCCATCGCGAGGGACTGGATGCGCACACAGACGGATCTTCGACACCTTTCTTCGCGAGGGACTGGATGCGCACCCAGACGGATCTTCGACACTTTTCTTCGACGGATCTTCGACACCGCTGCATTGGCTACAGTATCAGCATCACTTGCTTTAACACCTGCACTGGCTTACACAGCTTTGCCACCGGTAGAGGAATCGGATCTTCCTACAGCAGCAGATGTTTTGACACCACCAGTAGCAGACTCAGTGTTGACACCCACAGCAACAGCTTTGGTACCCATACAATCTCCTATAGCATCCCCCCCCCCTCTCCGCTCCCCTCTAACTCTGCACTAGCAGAGTCTCCATCTTCCCCTGTCCAAGATTCCTTCCTCTCCATCGCTCCCCCCTTATCCTCCATCCCCCCTCTCCAGCCCCCTTTAACTCATCTCATCCAGAGTCTCCCTCTACCCCAGCTCAAGTCCCTCCTATCTCCGCCGCCCCTTCCCCTCGCAGACCCATCGCTCCCAACCCCCGACCCATCTCTGATGCAGCAGCTGCTGCTGGTGCTGCCGCCATCTCAAGGGCAAACCAGACTCCTCCTGCCCATCCCTGTCCCCTTTATTTTCACCTCCCTCCCTCTCCTGTCCCTCCTTCTTCCTCCAGCCCACTGGCCACCCGACGTCCCTCCGTTATAGGAGTGATGCCCTGTACCGTGTTGTATCTTGCGTCTGCAGGTTCAGGAGACTTACTTAGGAGCTACATAGTTTTTGTTACCTTGTTTCTGCTACCTTTGAACTGTAGGCATGCCGCGCTCTGGTCGTCTTTGCAGAGCTTGCTGATCTGCATGGGTGACCTAGCGACATGTTACTAGGCTGCTAAGAGTCTGTGCTGGTTGCTAAAGGAGTGATGCCCTGATGCACTAGCCTGTTACAGGAGTGATGCCCTGCAGTGTTTTAATCTTAGATCAGCAAGACCTTTGCGTGCATGCCTTTCCTTCTTTTTCTGTGTTGCTCTTGGAGGTTACAGTGGTGTTTTATTGGTTGGGGAGAAACAGTGTTGCTTGGAGGTGGGGGTGGTGCTCGGAAGGCCCTTTGTCCTTTGTCCTCCTAGTAATTAGTTTGTGTCCCTCGTTCTTTTGTCCCCTAGTCTTTTCGTCTTTTGTCTTCGAATCTTTTGTCTTAGTGGTTTTTTGGTCCATGTCCTCTAGTCTTCTTCTTTGGTTTTTCTTCCTCGGTCACATAGAGCTAGGTTTTATCAGATGTTCCCTTTCCTGGTTCCTCCCTATGTAAAAAAAAAAAAAAAAAAGAGAAACGCGAGTGGATATGGCAGTGCTCACTGAAGTAATGTCAACCTCATCACCTGAGGACCTTCTTCAACACCTCCCAGGCGCGGGGGCAATCTGGCCAGGCGCAAGATTTCTTTTGCCCTGGTACAGGGCACACTGAAGGCATCATCCTGATATTAAGCCCTCACTGCCCCATCACAGATCCCGTCCTAAGACCTATCCTAGGTCCAACAGGCCGCATTCTAGGCATCGATGCTTTCATTGGTGACTCCGTCATCACCATTTTGTGCGTCTATGCTCCGCACCAAGCTGCTGACAGAGAAGACTTCTTTTTCAACTGCGTGCGTCCCAACCTTCCCACTGACGGACGCCTCCTTCTCGTTGTTGGTGATTTCAACTGCATTCTTGACCCCCTCGATGCGGTCTACCCTCCTCACAGACTTAATATTGACCCCATGAGTCGCATGCAGGGGGCACCTCCCCTTGCAGACATCATGAATACCTACAGCCTACAAGACATCTGGAGGAACACGCACCCGACTGCCAAAGACTTCACACATTGGAGCATCCCAGCCTCATCGGGGGTAGGCTTGACCGCTGGCTGGCTTCAGACTCCCTCCTAGCCCTCTTCACAGCCACTTCCTCCATTCTCCCTACCTCTGGCTTTATCTCTGACCACCGCCCTGTGTCTATAACCCTCTCCTTCCTAGGCCACGCTCCACCCAAGGGCCAAGGGCTGCAAGGGTTTTCCCTCCTCCTCCTCAACATTCCAGAAGCTTGTGATGAGCTTAAAAACATCATCGCTTCACAATCCCTCCTCCTAAACCTCTTACCCGATTCAGACATCGTCACAAAATGGGACAACATGAAGGAAGTTATTCGCACCAGCAGTTGGGCCATTTACAAGAAGCATCGCCGTGCCCGCCAGCGTGCCGCCCGCTTAGCTGAGGACGACGCCCGGCAGGAATTCTCAAAGGTGCATTTCTCCCCCGATGCAATTTCTTTCCTGGCACGCCTCAACATAGCCAAGGCTAAGGCATTAGCAGCAACACTCGCTTGGCAGCAACTCCTTTTTTTTTTTTTTTTTTTTTACATAGGGAGGAACCAAGAAAGGGAACATCTGATAAAACCTAGCCCTATGTGACCAAGGAAGAAAAACCAAAGAAGAAGACTAGAGGACATGGACCAAAAAACCGCTAAGACAAAAGATCCGAAGACAAAAGACGAAAAGACTAGGGGACAAAAGAACGAGGAACACAAACTAGATACTAGAAGGACAAAGGACAAAGGGCCTTCCGAGCACCACCCCCACCTCCAAGCAACACTGTTCCTCCCCAACCAACAAAACACCACTGTAACCTCCAAGAGCAACACAGAAAAAGAAGGAAAGGCATGCACGCAAAGGTCTTGCTGATCTAAGATTAAAACACTGCAGGGCATCACTCCTGTAACAGGCTAGTGCATCAGGGCATCACTCCTTAGCAACCAGCACAGACTCTTAGCAGCCTTGTAACATGTCGCTAGGTCACCCATGCTGATCAGCAAGCTCTGCAAAGACGACCAGAACGCGGCATGCCTACAGTTCAAAGGTAGCAGAAACAAGGTAACAAAAACTATGTAGCTCCTAAGTAAGTCTCCTGAACCTGCAGACGCAAGATACAACACGGTATAGGGCATCACTCCTATAACGGTCCAGCGCATCAGGGCATCACTCCATCAGCATACCGGCGTGCCAACTCAGCTGTCAAGTAGCATGCCACTTCTTCTCCAATGCAGGCCAGCAAGCTCTGTAATTTTTTTTGTTTTTTGTTTTTTTACATAGGGAGGAACCAGGAAAGGGAACATCTGATAAAACCGTAAGGAAGGAGGTCTTCTGTAAGGAAGAAGACCAAAGCAGGGCATGCTACTAATAAACAAGTCCAGGAAAAAGCAAACAAAAAACAGTCTTTAGGGCTAGACCAGCAGATCCACCCCAAAAAACTACTATCCAGCCCTCTAGGGCAGCAAAAAGCTAAGACAAACTGTATCGCTATGGTTTCCAAGCTAAGACAAACTGTATCGCTATCGTTTCCTTGCTCCAATGCTCAAAGCTCTACCTATCCTTGAGCACACTTTTGGGGATTCATCTTCCTTCTACTTCCACCACCTTTCCCGTTCCCCTCACCCCCAAGTCCACATCAAGCTTATCCAGCCTCCATGGCCACCCCAGCATCACCCCCTTTCTGTGGCTGACCTCTCTTCAATGATAGGAGTCAACATAGGACTGGAGTATGCCCGGGACTTTTATAGTGCTGATTCCTCCTTTGGACTGTATCGTCCAAACCCTCACATCAACCAGGCTAACCAGGATCTTCTGCTCACATCCCTCCCTCGTCCCCTCCCCCCTAGTTATGCAGCCCTTGCAGAAGGTGTCAATGGCAAAGGCCTAATCACATCAGAGGAGATGGACCTTGCCATCTGCTCTGCTTCTCGAGGCTCCAGCCCAGGTTATGACGGACTTCCCTTTGAAGTCTACAATGCGTTCCATGAAGAACTGTCCCGGATCCTTCAAAGGGTTTTCAACTCTGCCTTCCAAGATCAAGTTAACTCGGCCCCCCTAGCACCCCTCCTTCAGGGAACCATCTGCCTTCTCCACAAGACTGGTCAGCCCCAAGACTCCCTCGCAGGTTACCGTCCTATCACCCTTCTCAATTGCGACCTTAAGCTGATCCTTTTGATCATGGCTCACCGGCTGCAACGCCCACTGGAATATCTCATCGACGTCACTCAATCAGCTTTCCTCCGTGGCAGAGACATCAGTGACAACATCCACTATCACCTAGGCTTGGCTGCGCGCTTGAAAGAGCTTGGCTTACCAGGCTGGTTGCTGCATTCTGACCTCACTAAAGCTTATGATTCTGTCAACAGGGGATGGCTCCTAAAGACAATGTCAGCCATGGGATTCAATAGTGCGGGCATCACGCGCTGGTGCGATATCCTCATGAATGGCAGCTCTACGCGAGTGCGTCTCAACGGTTTCTTCACTACCTCCTTCCCCAACACTTCCGGCTTCCCTCAGGGTGGGGCCTTGAGCTGTAATCAATGGGTCATCATCTTTGAGCCCTTCATCACCTACAATAACCAACTGAGATCTTGTGGAACTCTGCAATCCTTCCGTCTTCCCTCAGGAGAGTTGGCCCCTGCCACCCTCTCGTTTGCTGACGATGGCAAGCACTTTGTCCTCAACCCAGCCACAGATGGGCCTATCATCAAGGAGACATACGTCGTAGCCAATTCGGCTGGCTTACCTGCCCAGTCTGTTCCCAAGACCCGTCTTCTGCTTCTTGAACTTCCCCCAGACATACCCCTCCCTGCAGATCTGGACCCCGCCCTTGGCACCCATCACTTGACTGGTTACCACCTCCATCCCCCAGACACACCTCACACATTGCTGGGCGTGCCGTTCGGTGCAGACACTGCCCTTTGCAAGGCTGCAGCCTACCAGCACATGCCCCATAGCATCTCACGTGCAGCAGCTCCATGGCTCTCACGCAATCTCAATGTTATTGGAAGGGCGCATGTTGCTATGCAATGCTTGGCTTCCAAGTTCATCTTCCAGGCTAACTTTGCATCACCACCAGCGCCTCTCCGCCAGCAGTTGCAATCTTCTCTCAATGCCTTTGTTGCAACCTCTAGCCTGCAGGAGGAGGAATCACCACGTCCAGGACACCTCTTCCCCCGCTTCGGGACAGCCGTCCTTCCTTTTCATCGAGGAGGGCTTGCTGTACCCCATCTTGCTTCCCACTCGGCTGCTATGCTGGCCAAGACCACATGGCTCCTCTTCAGTTACACAGGTCACCCCTGGCAGCAGCTCTACCGTCACGAGATTTCTCGGGCTGTGCGCCTTCCTCCAGGTCAGCCAAGTGGATACCATGCCCTGGTTACCGCCCCGTCTTCTGTGGACATCGCCTCAATCACCACCAACTTGGCCCGGGAAAGTGCAGAGGCTTTTCTCCTGCTGAACATTCGTAGAATTATCGCTCCGCCCATGCAGTGCCCCCAATCCATCCTACTGGAAACCACCTTCAACAACACCCCTCCTTTTCCGTCCATGCCCATCACCTCAAACCAAGTGCTCTCCTCCCAAGCACTCTCGTGGCACCGTCTCAAGGACATCCGCTCAGCTCATCAACAACGAGCTCACCTCCCTCCCGCTGCTGTCCAAGACCTTGACTTCATCCTCTCCTCTCTGCCAGACCCCTGGCGGGATGCTGTCCTCCTTCCTGAACTTCCACCTCCCAAATGGAAGCTCTTTCCCGCTGTGGCCCCTGCTGGTCCCCTTGCAGAGGGGCCAGATCCCCTCACTGGAGAGGACCGTCTTTGGGAGGTCTGGCCCTCTGGCCGGTTACACCCTCTCACCCTTCCTGCCCTTCCCCCCCAAGGACACCCCCAAGCTGCCCTCATCACCCTACGCAAGAAACCTCGAGAAGCATGGTTACGGGCAGACTTTGAGGAGCAGCTGATCCAGCAAGGCCTCCCCCCCCACCAGAGGCAAGAGCTCTTGGAACCATGGCTGGTTGGTCTTTGGGAGGACCTCCAACTGGACCCAACAACATGGGGTCTCCACCTCCATGATGATACTGAGGTGAACCTTCTTGAACTCTCTGTGCGCCAAGCACGGCAGGCCCTTCTTCACCAACATATCATGCAACAAAGCCCCAGTTCCCACCATTTTGTGCCAGGTTATACCGAGGAACGTGCTGCTTGGCCCAGGCTGTGGAGCATTCTACCCCCCTCCACCTTGGACACTCACCCTAGCACTAACCCTGACCTGCGAGGCCTCCGTGGTCTTGAATCCCGATGGATTGCCTCAGCAACAGAGAGAGCGCTCGTTGTCACCCCTATTCCAGTCCCCTCCCCTGAAGACCTCCCACAGAACGCTTGGGTGGACTTACAACGTGTCCGCCCCTCCCGTCCAGGCCCAGCAGGAGAGAACTGCTCAAAGACAAGACGAACCTCAAGTCTCCCTCCCTCTACGTGCAGGCTTTTCGCAGGTGTGGGTACGCCTCGCTGACAAGACTCTCCACCGTCCTTATACCATCACTTGCCGGAGCTTGCTTCATGGCACCCTGGGCTGCAATGCGTTCCTTGCTCATGTACGAGGACGCTTCCAACGGGTCAACCAAGACGACCCCCCCTCCATAGTCTGCTCCAGCCCTGACTGCTTGCAGCTGCACACTGCTGACACAATGTCTCACGCTTTCTTGGAATGCCCTGATTCTGCCCCTGTCATAGACTGGCTCCTTTCCACTTGGGAGACCCTCACCGGTGGGCAGCGCCTTCCTCGTTGCCCCTTCTTCCTCCTCGGTGACGACATCACCCTTTGGCCCGGGACACCCCCTCCTCCCTCTACCCTAAGGTTGTGGTCCTTCCTGCGTATAACCACCTTGGGCGCGATATGGCAGGTCCGTTCGTCCCGGGCTGACAGACTGGACCATTCTGAGCCCCTTCACCACAAGGCTATCTGCCTTGCCCTTGGCCACCTTCACCAAGCCATCGCCAGGGACTGGATGCGCACCCAGACGGATCTTCGACACCTTGATAATGGCGCCTTCTGTCAAGATTGGTGGCGTGGCCTAGATTGCTCTCTCACAGTGGCTTCCTTTGCAAGCTTATGGGCCACCCCCCCGATCTTTTGCACCATGATTGGGGTCACTCCCGGTGACCAGGAGCCTGATACCCGCACCATGGAAATGACAATCCCCATGGCCCCAGCGCTCCCTACAATCCCAGACCCAATCCCAGACCCAGCCCAAGCCCTAGTTCTAGACCCTGATCTAGACCCTGACCCAGATCCAGCCCATTACCCGGATCTAGACCTTGCTCTAGACCCTGACCCAGACCCAGCCCATTCCCGAGCTCTAGACCCTGATCTAGACCCTGACTTAGGTCCAGCCCAAGCCCCAGCTCTAGGCCCCGATCTTGACCCTGACCTAGATCGAGCCCAAGCCCAAGATCAAGACCCTGCCCCAGATCAGGATCAGGTTCCAGATTTGGACACAGCACTCGACAACGTTCCAGATCTGGGGCTAGATCTGGACCAAGATCAAGGTCCAGATCTGCGCTAAGATCCAGATCAAGATCTAGATCTTGATACTGTCTCTGTCTTCATTCCTGTTGTACATGCCCAGACCAGTCTTTTAGGTTTTCGCTTTGCTTCCAGTTGTCTTTCTTCTTTTCTGGTTGCCTCCCTGCTTTTGGCTTGTTTTTGCAGTTTCTCCCTTAGTTTGCTTCCCCTAGTTCAGTTTCCACCCTTAGTTGCCTCCTTAGTTTCCCCCTCAGTTGCCTCCTTAGTCCCCCCCCCCCCCCCCCCCCCCCCCCCTCCCCCCCTTTTTTCTCTTAGTTTCTTGCATAGTTTTCCTTTTAGTCCTCCTTAGTTTGCATCTCCTCTTTCAGTCTTCTAATCCGGTGACGGTTAGAGGTTGCAATGTTATGGCCCCCCCCTTCATAGGTCTTTTTTCTTAGTAGTCCTAGCCCCTTCTCTTGGGCTTCCTGTTTTTGGCTTCTTCCTTGCCTCTCTGGTTTGTTTGTCTTCTGTTCCCGTCCTCCTTTGTCCCTTACGTCGCCCAAGTGGTGTCCGTTCCTTAGCTGTCCCTTAGCCGTTCTTGACTTTTTCTTTGGTCTTTTCTCCTTGGTCACAAAGGGCTAGGTTTTATCAGTTGCGCCTTTTCCTGGTTCCCCCCTTTGTAAAAAAAAAAAAAAAAAAAAAAGCTGCAGAGATACCTAGTAGACGAAGCTTTGAGGCGACAATTGGAGCTGGAGGTCCTTTTTTCGCCCTAGCAATGTCTGCTCTCCGGCCGCCTTATAACTTTGCTGCGAAGCTGCTTCGGCCAATTCGGCTGGAGCGACTGCAATTTCGCAGCTATGGGAGCAGTAATAGCAGCAGTGTCTCAGCCAGCCTGGTCTGACACTCGAGTTTCCCCACACACTTTCAGCCCTTCCTTCTTTGCATGGGAGTCAATCCTACACCTGGTATACTTCTCCCAGCCCCTTTCAGCTATCATGGCCTCTTCTGTTCCTTCTCTCTGACAGCCCCATGCATCTTCCCCCCATGGCTCAGCACATGCTAAGAAGATCCCAATGGACCACTGATGTGCGAGACATCCCCCAGACTCTACAGCAAGCCCCATGGATGACCAGCTCCCAAGTCTCGCACATCCTTCCACGCCCGCACACCTTCTTACTGGAATTAGGTAAAGCAGCAGTTGAGCCCCAAGAGCTGCCAGCCTTTCTCACCTTCCTCCTCCAGTACTTCACCCCCCTTCTCCATGGTATGCCGTCAATGGGGCGATGCGGGTCCCATGCAAAAGCTTATTGGTGCATCGTCCTTGCACCCACTGGCCGATATTACGCTGACCTTTCCAGGCGGCTATCTCATTCTGGCAACTTCACTGTGGAGTGGGGACAGCGACAGATCCTCATCCCCCTATCCTCTGCTCCTCCCCCTCTCCCCTCTTCACACCGCCGCCTTAAAATCTTCAACGTACCCTCCACATGCGCACGCATTGGCCTTCCTGAGGCCATCCTTTCAGCGGCCGGCTACAAGACAATTCCTGCCCACCTTTCCAACTTCCCCCTTGCTCCCGTCCCGGGGGCAGTCATTATCCTCCGCTACAGTCTTGGCGTGAACGCCAACGCTGCCGTCTTCATCGTGGATATCATCCCACCCCCAGAAGACCCCTTCCTCCACCGCCTGCCACCCTTTCTCCCCTCCCTCTCCCTCCCTGGTAGACCCCCCTTCAGCACCTTCTTGGATCAAGATCCTCTCTCTTTCCCCCTCCCCTCCCATTCTGCTCGTTCCCACCTCTTCACCACATCCCCTCTCACTTCTTTCCAGGGCCCTTCTGCTTCTACCCTCCCCTTTACTTCCCCTCCTCCTCCTCCTCCTTCCCCCCTCCCCTTCCCTTCCCCTTCTTCCAACATGGAACCCATCGGGCCCCCGACCTATGGTACCCCTCCTCATTATCTCCATTTCCCCTGTCCCTCCCACCGTCCAGTCCACAGCACTAGCATCAGCTCAAGCTCTCTCAGCCTCGGCATCAGCAGCCTCAGCCTTAGCCTCAGTCTCAGCCTCAGAGTCAGCATCAACATTAGCATCTGTATTAGTTCTAGCATCAGCTCCAGCTCCCTCAGCCTCAGCATCAGCATCAGACCAAGCAACACTAGCATTAGCATCAGCATCATCCACAGTGCTATCACCATCAGCACCCTCAGCAACCTCAGCACCAGCATCAGGATCAGCATCAGCATCAGCTCAACCTCCCTCAGCAGCATCAACCTCAGCTCCAGCAACAGCATCAGCATCAGTAGCTAAAGGCTCAAAAAAAAAAAAAAATTGACTCCATTACAAAACCAAGCTGCACTAGCACAGGCACCTGCAGTAGGAGCCTTGGTTCAGCCACCAACGACAGCAATATCGGTCTAGGCTTTAGCACCCGCTGCATTGGCTACAGTATCAGCATTACTTGCTTTAACACCTGTGTTAGAATATCAGTTAGCACTTGCCTTGTGATATTTGATGTCGGACTAGACTTCATGTCATGCTAATTAGGTAAAGGCAAAACGCTGCCCCCAGGGGAATTCGAACCCTTGTCGAATCTCCGAATAGCTCATGGCGTTACACCACTGAGCCAGTAGTACTATGCTGTGCCATGTTTTGTGAGTACGAGTTACGCCTGGTGGCCAACCGGTTGTTACCGCCCGATGGCCGGTTTAGGGATGCTTCGCGGTAGCTACTGAAGGAATCTACCGGTGGAATCTTCCAAAGATGCCTTCCGTAGATTCCCTCCCGAACAATATAAAAGGGGACTCACGAGAGCAGAGTACCACTTACTCTCTCTCTGGTCCCCAGGTAAGATTTACTGTTCTGCTGCCATTACTGCGTCTCTTGCTATGATCTTTGGTGCTCCAGAAAGCTGAGACTCGCGCGCATCTGTTCGCGCGCATCTGACCGAGCGAATCTGTTCGCGCGCACCTGACTGCGCGCATTTGTTCAAAGCTAGTTGTTTAGCTTTGTTTGCAGCTCTCTCTTTCTCTCTGCTTTGATACTTTGACACTTAGTCCTAATTGCTTTGCTTAGATATTGAAGGCTCTTCGCCTGCTTCTTGTACATTGCCTGTTCCCACTTGTCAGTTTTAAGGCATTCGCCTCTCTTTGTAGTTGTTGAATTTCTGATGTAATTACCACTTACTCTCTCTCTGGTCCCCAGCCTATTTATTTTACAGGTTATGGGCCCATCGCGCTAAAGTGCTGGATTGCACCCCACTGCGGATTGAATTGGAGCTGGCTGGATTGCCCCTCCTTTTAGCTGGACTGCTTTGTTGTGCTGGACTGCACAGCCCCCCTCTTCTTCAGCTCCTAGTACTGTGCTGGACTGCATAGTTGTCTGAAGCTGGACTGCTCCATCTTTTTGCTGGACTGCAAACCCCCCTCTGCAACCTTCTCTACCTCATCCATCTGCTTTACAATGGAGGACACAAGAGTCTCTATGCCCAAGTTGGATGACAACAATTATGGGGTCTGGAGTGTTAGGATGATGGCATGCCTTGCCTTGAAGAAGGTGTCCAAGGCTATTTCAGAGGACACGGTGGACCCTGAGGATGATCTGCAAGCAAGATCCTTGCTGGTCATTCAGGTGAAGGATCACCTCCTACCCTTCATCAAGAATGAGAAGACTGCCAAGGGCATGTGGTTGAAGCTTGAGGAGCTGCACAAGAACAAGTCCAGGGCTCGCTTGAATCTGATGCGCCGAGAGCTGGCGCAACTGAAGAAGGAGCCCAAGGAGACTGTAGCCAAGTACACTGCCCGTGCGGAGTCACTCAGGGATCAGCTTGCAGCAGCAGGGGATACCACCTCTTCTGCTGACCTGATCAGCACTGTGTTGAATGGACTGCCTAAGGAGTTTGACACTGCAGTCCAAATCCTGGAGGCAGAGGACAACTCGGATCTGAGTGATGTCCTGGCCAGACTCTTGATTGCTGAAGCAAGGATGAGTAGGAAGGATGATCGTACTAGAGCTGAAGACCACGGCTCTGCTCTTGCTGGACATGGCGGCACCCCCCCCATTGCGTCCAGGTCAGGCTCGTCCGGGTCAGACCACGGACAAGGACAAGAGGACCTGCTACTACTGTGGTAACGCGGGTCACATTGCAAAGGATTGTCGCAAGAAGAAATCTGACAAAGCCTCCGGGAAGTATACTCCCAAGACCCAGCCGGGTAACAACGCCACAGTCGCCACTGCCTTCACCTGCTCGGGTGGCACTGCTGCTCTCACTGATGAGGACTTGCCCCCTTTGATTGGTGAAGTGACTTGGATGCTGGACTCAGGTGCTTCCCACAACATCACGGGGGACCGCGATCTGCTTGTGAACATCAGACACCTGGATACACCACTCCAATTCAGGTTTGCTGACGGAGTGGGACATCGGGCAGAGTACGCTGGCGACGTCTTCCTGGAATCTGTAAATGGAGAGTATGTTCAGCTGCAGAATGTCCATTATGTCCCTGCATCTGCCAGAAATCTGATCTCCCTCTCAAGCGTTATGCGGAACGGAGCTCAGATAGAATACTGGGACGACACACGTTGTATCTTTGCCAAGAATGATGTGCGCATCGAAGCGGTTTGCATCAACGGCGTGTATGAGATGGAGGGGATGGTGCCCGAGGCAGACATGCCAGTTGCTCCTTTTTTTACTGACGGTACTGTGTGTGCTGCCGTTGAGACGCCGGAGCTTTGGCATGCCAGGTTTGGTCATCTAGGGATGACAAACTTGGCCACTCTGCAGGCCAAGCAGATGGTACATGGCATGAAGGTAGAAGCTGAGGCATTCAAGGACTTCAAGGATCCCTGCGAGGCTTGCGTGCTGTCGAAGCAGACCCGCGATCCTTTTCCTGCCAGTAAGTCAGCACCTGTGAAGGGATTGCTTCATGTGGACCTATGTGGTCCTATCACACCTGCCTCTCTAGGGCAGAGCAAGTACTTCCTGGGTGTGTTGGAGGACCACTCCAGGTACAGCTTTGTCATCATGCTGAAGACCAAGGACCAGGCATCAGCAGCCCTGCATGACCTCATTCTCATGCTGCAGACTCAACATGGCATCACTGTCAAGATAGTGCGCTCGGACAGAGGAGGAGAATTCTGCAATGGTGAACTCGCTGCCTTCTTTGCTTCCAGAGGGATTGTCCATCAAACCACAGCCCCTTACAGCCCCGAGAGCAATGGCGCGGCGGAGCGTTTGAACAGGACCCTAATGGAAAAGGTTAGGGCCCTCCTGCTTCACAGTGGTGCCCCCTTCTACCTTTGGGCTGAGGGCCTACAGACAGCTAACACCTTAAGGAATGCCTCCCCAGTCAGTGGCCGGGAGCTTACGCCTCACCAGCTGCTGACAGGGTCAGTCCCAGAAGTATCCCACTTCAAGATTTTTGGGTGCAAGGCCTTTGCCCATGTGCCCAAGCTGAAGCGGCGCAAGCTGGATGCTGTAAGCAGACCAGGTGTCTTCATTGGGTACGAGGCCAACTCCAAGGCATACCGGATCCTGGATCCAGACGGCAAGACTGTGCGTGTGGCTCGGGATGTTACCTTCCATGAGGGTGTCTTCCCATACAACACGCCGACGCCACCGGCCCATATGAATGATGAGCCACTGTGCATTGTAGACATCAAGCTGGAACCTGATGAGGAACCAGTTAGTGCAACTTCTGGCACCTCTCCAGCGGCACCCTCTACCCCGACGGATGAAGCTAACAGTGAGGACGAAGACTTACCCCCTTTGCACATGGATACTGACTCAGGTGAGGAAGATGAGGACATTGCTCCACTGCCTACTCAAGATGCACCTCCTCCGCGGCGATCATCCAGACTCAGGCAGGCACCTTCAGAGTGGTGGGCCACCTCAGCTGCTGTTGTTGAACTTCAGCCTGAGCCAGTGTCTGTGAAGGAAGCTCTCGCAGGTCCCGAAGCTCAGCAGTGGAAGCTTGCAATGGATGAAGAGTATGCAGCTCTGCTCCACAACAAGACTTGGGAGGTTGAGGACAGACCCCCTGGATCCAATGTACTCCCTGTCAAGTGGATCTTCAAGAGGAAGCGAGACGCTGCCGGTAACATCGAGGTTCTGTGGATGCAGCAACCTCCAGGTTTTGCAGTTGGGGGAAGCGACCGCGCATGCCATTTGCGCAAGACTCTCTATGGTCTGAAGCAGAGCCCCCGTGCTTGGTATGCAAACTTGCGCTCCCAGCTGGAGGCCATTGGCTTTAATGCCTCTGTGGCCGACCCTGGATTGTTCATCATGATGGCTGGCTCTGGTGACTGGACCTATGTGCTGATCCATGTCGACGACATCCTGATTGCCGGTTTAGCGGAAGGAGTCACACTGGTGAAAACCAAGCTGGCTGAAGTCTTCAAAATCAAGGACATGGGGGAATCTTCCTTCTACCTTGGTATGGACATCATCAGGGACAGAGGGATGAAGACACTCCTCTTGACTCAGAAAAGGTATGTGGCTGACCTCATGGACAAGTTTGCCTCACATGCCAAGTCAAAGAAGGTGCCACTATCCCCAGCCACCAAGCTGACCAAGGCAGGAGAGCCTATGGACCAGACTGTTGTGAGCTACAGCGAGATCATTGGGTCTCTGATGTATCTTGCAGTGTGCACCAGGCCTGACCTCTCACAGTCAGTGGGAGCTTTGGCCAGATACAAAGCAAACCCCACTGAGGACCACCTGGCTGCTGCAAAGCATGTGTTGGCGTACATTTCTGGCACTCTGGACTATGGGTTGTTCTTTGGAGGCAGTGATCTGCTGGAGCTTCAGGGCTTCGCTGACTCAGACTTCGCTGGAGACACACGGAGGTCGACGACTGGCTACGCTTTCAGGCTGAATGGAGCTGTGGTCCTGGCAGAGCCGACTGCAGCCCACGGTGGCGCACTCCACCACAGAGGCTGAGTACATGGCTGCTGGTGCAGCTGTCAAGGAAGCACTCTGGTTCAGAAAGCTTCTACCTGAGTTTGGAATGGTGCTAGGAGCAGTACCTATCTACGGTGACAACCAAGCAGCCATTAAGCTGCTGAAGAACCCCATCTCCTGCGTGCGCACGAAGCATATTGATGTTGTGCACCACTTTGCGGCGTGAGCGAGTGGCTAGGTCAGAGGTGACCTTCACCTACATCTCCACTGAGGAAATGGGCGCGGGGGGGGAGGGGGGTTCTGGGGGGGGGGGGGCGGCTGGCGGGAGGGGGAGGGGGGGGCGTGGGGGGGGGGGCTGGTTGTGCCGGACGGGGGGGGGGGGGGTGGGGGGGGGGGGGGGGGGGGGGGGGTTTTGGGGGGAGGACGGGCGCTGAGTCGGGGGCGGGGGGGCGGGGGGGTGGGCGGGGGGGGGGGGGGGCGGGGAGAGGGGCGGGGCGGGGGGGGGGGGGGGGGGGGGGGGGGGTTCTTTCTTCTTGCGGGGGGGGGGGGGGGGGGGGGCGGGCGTTCGGAGGGGGCGGGGCGCGGGGGGAGGGGGCCGGAGAGGAGGGTTTCTTTGGGGGAGAGCCAGGTTTGGGGGGGGGGGGGAGGAGGAAGGCGGGGAGAGGGGGGGGAGGGGGGGGACGGGAGGGGGGGGGGGGTGCGGGGTTATGTGGGGGGGGGGGGTTTGTGTTGGGGTGTGTTGGGGGGGCGCGGGAGGGGTGGGGGCGGGGGGGGGGGAATGTACTCACTAAAATCCTGCCTAGGTGCAAGTTTGAGCTGTGCAGGCTCGGGTTGGGAGTTACCAACAAGTAGGAACATTCAGTCAGTCACGAGTGGGAGTGTTAGAATATCAGTTAGCACTTGCCTTGTGATATTTGATGTCGGACTAGACTTCATGTCATGCTAATTAGGTAAAGGCAAAACGCTGCCCCCAGGGGGATTCGAACCCTTGTCGAATCTCCGAATAGCTCATGGCACTACACCACTGAGCCAGTAGTACTATGCTGTGCCATGTTTTGTGAGTACGAGTTACGCCTGGTGGCCAACCGGTTGTTACCGCCCGATGGCCGGTTTAGGGATGCTTCGCGGTGGCTACTGAAGGAATCTACCGGTGGAATCTTCCAAAGATGCCTTCCGTAGATTCCCTCCCGAACAATATAAAAGGGGACTCACGAGAGCAGAGTACCACTTACTCTCTCTCTGGTCCCCAGGTAAGATTTACTGTTCTGCTGCCATTACTGCGTCTCTTGCTATGATCTTTGGTGCTCCAGAAAGCTGAGACTCGCGCGCATCTGTTCGCGCGCATCTGACCGAGCGAATCTGTTCGCGCGCACCTGACTGCGCGCATTTGTTCAAAGCTAGTTGTTTAGCTTTGTTTGCAGCTCTCTCTTTCTCTCTGCTTTGATACTTTGACACTTAGTCCTAATTGCTTTGCTTAGATATTGAAGGCTCTTCGCCTGCTTCTTGTACATTGCCTATTCCCACTTGTCAGTTCTAAGGCATTCGCCTCTCATTGTAGTTGTTTTATTTCTGATGTAATTACCACTTACTCTCTCTCTGGTCCCCAGCCTATTTATTTTACAACCTGCACTGGCTTACACAGCTTTGCCACCGGTAGAGGAATCGGATCTTTCTACAGCAGCAGATGTTTTGACACCACCAGTAGCAGACTCAGTGTTGACACCCACAGCAACAGCTTTGGTACCCACACAATCTCCTATAGCATCCTTTCCCCCCTCTCCGCTCCCCTCTAACTCTGCACTAGCAGAGTCTCCATCTTCCCCTGTCCAAGATTCCTTCCTCTCCATCGCTCCCCCCTTATCCTCATCCCCCTCTCCAGCCCCCTTTAACTCATCTCATCCAGAGTCTCCCTCTACCCCAGCTCAAGTCCCTCCTATCTCCGCCGCCCCTTCCCCTCGCAGACCCATCGCTCCCAACCCCCCGACCCATCTCTGATGCAGCAGCTGCTGCTGGTGCTGCCGCCATCTCAAGGGCAAACCAGACTCCTCCTGCCCATCCCTGTCCCCTTCCTTTTCACCTCCCTCCCTCTCCTGTCCCTCCTTCTTCCTCCAGCCCACTGGCCACCCGACGTCCCTCCCACACCCCTTCCTTACCTCTCTCCGCCATCACCCACCACCCTCCAGCCACCAGCGATCTGGACTCTCTATCAAACACCCAGCATGATCCGCTTTGCTGCCCCATTTGTCTCAACCCCTTTGGGACCGAGCCCCCTTATTGGACACCTTGTGCGCACTCCTTCCACTTCACATGCATCACGACTTGGTTCACTATAGGACACTCCTCGTGTCCTAGCTGCAGGGGCGACTGCAGCCCAGCCCCCCTTCGATTTGGCATCCAACCTATTATTGATAGTGACAGCGATGACAACGAAGAGTTCTCCGAACCCTTTTATATCCCTCTCATCCCCTCCCCTTCTTCTCTTCCTCCCCCTCCATCCCCACGCGAGGACTTGGCCCCCCTGCTCCTCCCTACTCCTCCCTCTCCCTCATCTATCCCCTCGCTTTCTTCTTCCAGCCTGGGCATCCACTCGGCCCTTGGAGCATACACCCCCCCAGATCCCACCTCCCCCGTCCCTGCTCCTTCTCCCCTTCTCTTAACTCCTCCTGCCACCCCCTCTTCCACTTCACGTGCTGACAACGCACATTGGTGGCGCTCAGCCCCTCCCCCTCTACAGGCAACCTCCCCCGCTCAAGCTTCCCCCCCTCACCGTGCCACCTCCTCTCTTCAGGCCGTTCACCCCTTACAGGCCGTCCCTCTTCAACAGGCTGTCCACTCTCGCAAGAGAACTCGGACAGTCCCAGAAGACCAACAGCCCTGGTGGGCAGTCTCTCTTCCCAGCACCTCTCTCTCTGAAATGTCCCCTAGGTCAACCCGCAAATCTGCACGCTTAAATATCAGCGGCAACACAAGCCGGGATCACACCAGGGGAGAACACGAATGAATGCACAGCATGCCCCTCCTAGGAGTACCTTTGTCTGCACAAACGCGCAAGGACTTACACCCTTTAAACTCTTTGAGCACATTTCTTGGCTTCCAGAAACGCGAGTGGATATGGCAGTGCTCACTGAAGTAAGGACAACTTCATCACCCGAGGACCTTCTTCAACACCTCCCAGGCGCGGGGGCAATCTGGCCAGGCGCAAGATTTTTCTTTTGCCCTGGTACAGGGCACACTGAAGGCATCATCCTGATATTAAGCCCTCACTGCCCCATCACAGATCCCGTCCTAAGACCTATCCTAGGTCCAACAGGCCGCATTCTAGGCATCGATGCTTTCATTGGTGACTCCGTCATCACCATTTTGTGCGTCTATGCTCCGCACCAAGCTGCTGACAGAGAAGACTTCTTTTTCAACTGCGTGCGTCCCAACCTTCCCACTGACGGACGCCTCCTTCTCGTTGTTGGTGATTTCAACTGCATTCTTGACCCCCTCGATGCGGTCTACCCTCCTCACAGACTCAATATTGACCCCATGAGTCGCATGCAGGGGGCACCTCCCCTTGCAGACATCATGAATACCTACAGCCTACAAGACATCTGGAGGAACACGCACCCGACTGCCAAAGACTTCACCACATTGGAGCATCCCAGCCTCATCGGGCGGTAGGCTTGACCGCTGGCTGGCTTCAGACTCCCTCCTAGCTCTCTTCACAGCCACTTCCTCCATTCTCCCTACCTCTGGCTTTATCTCTGACCACCGCCCTGTGTCTATAACCCTCTCCTTCCTAGGCCACGCTCCACCCAAGGGCCAAGGGCTGCAAGGGTTCCCCCTCCTCCTCCTCAACATTCCAGAAGCTTGTGATGAGCTCAAGAACATCATCGCTTCACAATCCCTCCTCCTAAACCTCTTACCCGATTCAGACATCGTCACAAAATGGGACAACATGAAGGAAGTTATTCGCACCAGCAGTTGGGCCATTTACAAGAAGCATCGCCGTGCCCGCCAGCGTGCCGCCCGCTTAGCAGAGGACGACGCCCGGCAGGAATTCTCACAGGTGCATTTCTCCCCCGATGCAATTTCTTTCCTGGCACGCCTCAACATAGCCAAGGCTAAGGCATTAGCAGCAACACTCGCTTGGCAGCAACTCCTTGCTCCAATGCTCAAAGCTCTACCTATCCTTGAGCACACTTTTGGGGATTCATCTTCCTTCTACTTCCACCACCTTTCCCGTTCCCCTCACCCCCAAGTCCATATCAAGCTTATCCAGCCTCCATGGCCACCCCAGCATCACCCCCTTTCTGTGGCTGACCTCTCTTCAATGATAGGAGTCAACATAGGACTGGAGTATGCCCGGGACTTTTATAGTGCTGATTCCTCCTTTGGACTGTATCGTCCAAACCCTCACATCAACCAGGCTAACCAGGATCTTCTGCTCACATCCCTCCCTCGTCCCCTCCCCCCTAGTTATGCAGCCCTTGCAGAAGGTGTCAATGGCGATGGCCTAATCACATCAGAGGAGATGGACCTTGCCATCCGCTCTGCTTCTCGAGGCTCCAGCCCAGGTTATGACGGACTTCCCTTTGAAGTCTACAATGCGTTCCATGAAGAACTGTCCCGGATCCTTCAAAGGGTTTTCAACTCTGCCTTCCAAGATCAAGTTAACTCGGCCCCCCTAGCACCCCTCCTTCAGGGAACCATCTGCCTTCTCCACAAGACTGGTCAGCCCCAAGACTCCCTCGCAGGTTACCGTCCTATCACCCTTCTCAATTGCGACCTTAAGCTGATCCTTTTGATCATGGCTCACCGGCTGCAACGCCCACTGGAATATCTCATCGACGTCACTCAATCAGCTTTCCTCCGTGGCAGAGACATCAGTGACAACATCCACTATCACCTAGGCTTGGCTGCGCGCTTGAAAGAGCTTGGCTTACGAGGCTGGTTGCTGCATTCTGACCTCACTTTTTTCACCTTTTTTTTTTTTTTTTTTTTTTACAAAGGGGGGAACCAGGAAAAGAAGCAACTGATAAAACCTAGCCCTTTGTGACCAAGGAGAAAAGAACAAAGAAGAAGTCAAGAACGGCTAAGGGACAGCTAAGGGACGGACACCACCTGGGCGACGTAAGGGACAAAGGAGGACGGGAACAGAAGACAAACAAACCAGAGAGGCAATGAAGAAGCCAAAAACAAGAAGCCCAAGAGAAGGGGCTAGGATTACTTTTTTTTTTTTTTTTTTTTTTACATAGGGAGGAACCAGGAAAGGGAACATCTGATAAAACCTAGCCCTATGTGACCGAGGAAGAAAAACCAAAGAATAAGATTAGAGGACATGGACCAAAAGTCCGCTAAGACAAAAGATCCGAAGACAAAAGACGAAAAGACTAGGGGACAAAAGACCGAGGGACACAAACTAATTACTAGGAGGACAAAGGACAAAGGGCCTTCCGAGCACCACCCCCACCTCCAAGCAACACTGTTCCTCCCCAACCAATAAAATACCACTGTAAACTCCAAGAGCAACACAGAAAAAGAAGGAAAGGCATGCACCCGAAGGTCTTGCTGATCTAAGATTAAAACACTGCAGGGCATCACTCCTGTAACAGGCCAGTGCATCAGGGCATCAATCCTGTAGCAAAACAGCACATACTCTCAGCAGCCTAGTAACATGTCGCTAGGTCACCCATGCAGATCAGCAAGCTCTGCAAAGACGACCAGAGCGCGGCATGCAACAAAAAACAGGACAGGGCCAAAGCTAACACTAACAAGATAACTAAAAAAAATCGAAAGAAGCAAATCAAACTCCTTAGAAAACGTCCTGGACGGTGAAAGGGTAGAACCCCCACAAGATCCACTGACCAGCAAGGAAAAACCTTAAAGGCGCACTAAAGCAGCTAGCAAATAAACCGGTAGCCTGTGCATCAGGGCATCACTCCATTAGCATGTCAGCGCAGTCTATCAGCAGCCTAGTATCAAGCCACTAGGTCGCCGATGCAAATCAGCAAGCTCTGCAAAGACAACCAAACGCGGCATGTCTACGGTTCAAAGGAAAAAGACCTATGAAGGGGGGGGCCAAAACATTGCAACCTCTAACAGTCACCGGATCAGAAGACTGAAAGAGGAGATGCAAACTAAGGAGGACTAAAAGGAAAACTATGCAAGAAACTAAGAGAAAAAAGGGGGGGAGGGGGGGGGGGGGGGGGGGGGGGGGGGGGACTAAGGAGGCAACTGAGGAGGAAACTAAGGAGGCAACTTAGGGTGGAAACTGAACTAGGGTAAGCAAACTAAGGGAGAAACTGCAAAAACAAGCCAAAAGCAGGGAGGCAACCAGAAAAGAAGAAAGACAACTGGAAGCAAAGCAAAAACCTAAAAGACTGGTCTGGGCAGGTAAACAACAGGAATGAAGACAGTGACGCAACTCCTTACTCCGCACCCCTCGCAACTCCTTACTCCACACCCCTCGCAGTGAACGCTGGAACGCAGTGGACCTGGCCTGGACCCCTCATCACTGTACCGCGGCGCTGTCAGTCTGTACTGGGTTTCAGGCTCATTAAACGCCGGCCACCAGACCTTATCTCCCTCATTTATCGCAACTCCTTACTCCACACCCCTCGCAGTGAACGCTGGAACGCAGTGGACCTGGCCTGGACCCCTCATCACTGTACCGCGGCGCTGTCAGTCTGTACTGGGTTTCAGGCTCATTAAACGCCGGCCACCAGACCTTATCTCCCTCATTTATCGCAACTCCTTACTCCACACCCCTCGCAGTGAACGATGGAACGCAGTGGACCTGGCCTGGACCCCTCACCACTGTACCGCGGCGCTGTCAGTCTGTACTGGGTTTCAGGCTCATTAAACGCCGGCCACCAGACCTTATCTCCTCATTTATCGCAACTCCTTACTCCACACCCCTCGCAGTGAACGCTGGAACGCAGTGGACCTGGCCTGGACCCCTCATCACTGTACCGCGGCGCTGTCAGTCTGTACTGGGTTTCAGGCTCATTAAACGCCGGCCACCAGACCTTATCTCCCTCATTTATCGCAACTCCTTACTCCACACCCCTCGCAGTGAACGATGGAACGCAGTGGACCTGGCCTGGACCCCTCATCACTGTACCGCGGCGCTGTCAGTCTGTACTGGGTTTCAGGCCATTAAACGCCGGCCACCAGACCTTATCTCCCTCATTTATCGCAACTCCTTACTCCACACCCTCGCAGTGAACGCTGGAACGCAGTGGACCTGGCCTGGACCCCTCATCACTGTACCGCGGCGCTGTCAGTCTGTACTGGGTTTCAGGCTCATTAAACGCCGGCCACCAGACCTTATCTCCCTCAGTTATCGCAACTCCTTACTCCACACCCCCTCGCAGTGAACGCTGGAACGCAGTGGACCTGGCCTGGACCCCTCATCACTGTACCGCGGCGCTGTCAGTCTGTACTGGGTTTCAGGCTCATTAAACGCCGGCCACCAGACCTTATCTCCCTCATTTATCGCAACTCCTTACTCCACACCCCTCGCAGTGAACGCTGGAACGCAGTGGACCTGGCCTGGACCCCTCATCACTGTACCGCGGCGCTGTCAGTCTGTACTGGGTTTCAGGCCCATTAAACGCCGGCCACCAGACCTTATCTCCTCATTTATCGCAACTCCTTACTCCACACCCCTCGCAGTGAACGCTGGAACGCAGTGGACCTGGCCTGGACCCCTCATCACTGTACCGCGGCGCTGTCAGTCTGTACTGGGTTTCAGGCCCATTAAACGCCGGCCACCAGACCTTATCTCCCTCATTTATCGCAACTCCTTACTCCACACCCCTCGCAGTGAACGCTGGAACGCAGTGGACCTGGCCTGGACCCCTCATCACTGTACCGCGGCGCTGTCAGTCTGTACTGGGTTTCAGGCTCATTAAACGCCGGCCACCAGACCTTATCTCCCTCATTTATCGCAACTCCTTACTCCACACCCCTCGCAGTGAACGCTGGAACGCAGTGGACCTGGCCTGGACCCCTCATCACTGTACCGCGGCGCTGTCAGTCTGTACTGGGTTTCAGGCTCATTAAACGCCGGCCACCAGACCTTATCTCCCTCATTTATCGCAACTCCTTACTCCACACCCCTCGCAGTGAACGCTGGAACGCAGTGGACCTGGCCTGGACCCCTCATCACTGTACCGCGGCGCTGTCAGTCTGTACTGGGTTTCAGGCCATTAAACGCCGGCCACCAGACCTTATCTCCCTCATTTATCGCAACTCCTTACTCCACACCCCTCGCAGTGAACGCTGGAACGCAGTGGACCTGGCCTGGACCCCTCATCACTGTACCGCGGCGCTGTCAGTCTGTACTGGGTTTCAGGCCCATTAAACGCCGGCCACCAGACCTTATCTCCCTCATTTATCGCAACTCCTTACTCCACACCCCTCGCAGTGAACGCTGGAACGCAGTGGACCTGGCCTGGACCCCATCATCACTGTACCGCGGCGCTGTCAGTCTGTACTGGGTTTCAGGCTCAATAAACGCTGGCCACCAGACCTTATCTCCCTCATTTATCGCAACTCCATACTCCACACCCCTCGCAGTGAACGCTGGAACGCAGTGGACCTGGCCTGGACCCCTCATCACTGTACCGCGGCGCTGTCAGTCTGTACTGGGTTTCAGGCTCATTAAACGCCGGCCACCAGACCTTATCTCCCTCATTTACCGCAACTCCATACTCCCCATCCCTCACAATGAACGATGGAACGCAGTGGACCTGGCCTGGACCCCTCATCACTGTACCGCGGCGCTGTCAGTCTGTACTGGATTCAGGCTCATTAAACGCCGGCCACCAGACCTTATCTCCCTCATTTATCGCAACTCCATACTCCCCATCCCTCGCAGTGAACGATGGAACGCAGTGGACCTGGCCTGGACCCCTCATCACTGTACCGCGGCGCTGTCAGTCTGTACTGGGTTTCAGGCTCATTAAACGCCGGCCACCAGACCTTATCTCCCTCATTTATCGCAACTCCTTACTCCACACCCCTCGCAGTGAACGCTGGAACGCAGTGGACCTGGCCTGGACCCCTCATCACTGTACCGCGGCGCTGTCAGTCTGTACTGGGTTTCAGGCTCATTAAACGCCGGCCACCAGACCTTATCTCCCTCATTTATCGCAACTCCTTACTCCACACCCCTCGCAGTGAACGCTGGAACGCAGTGGACCTGGCCTGGACCCCTCATCACTGTACCGCGGCGCTGTCAGTCTGTACTGGGTTTCAGGCTCATTAAACGCCGGCCACCAGACCTATCTCCCTCAGTTATCGCAACTCCTTACTCCACACCCCTCGCAGTGAACGCTGGAACGCAGTGGACCTGGCCTGGACCCCTCATCACTGTACCGCGGCGCTGTCAGTCTGTACTGGGTTTCAGGCTCATTAAACGCCGGCCACCAGACCTTATCTCCCTCAGTTATCGCAACTCCTTACTCCACACCCCTCGCAGTGAACGCTGGAACGCAGTGGACCTGGCCTGGACCCCTCATCACTGTACCGCGGCGCTGTCAGTCTGTACTGGGTTTCAGGCTCATTAAACGCCGGCCACCAGACTTATCTCCCTCATTTATCGCAACTCCTTACTCCACACCCCTCGCAGTGAACGCTGGAACGCAGTGGACCTGGCCTGGACCCCTCATCACTGTACCGCGGCGCTGTCAGTCTGTACTGGGTTTCAGGCTCATTAAACGCCGGCCACCAGACCTTATCTCCCTCATTTATCGCAACTCCTTACTCCACACCCCTCGCAGTGAACGCTGGAACGCAGTGGACCTGGCCTGGACCCCTCATCACTGTACCGCGGCGCTGTCAGTCTGTACTGGGTTTCAGGCTCATTAAACGCCGGCCACCAGACCTTATCTCCCTCATTTATCGCAACTCCTTACTCCACACCCCTCGCAGTGAACGCTGGAACGCAGTGGACCTGGCCTGGACCCCTCATCACTGTACCGCGGCGCTGTCAGTCTGTACTGGGTTTCAGGCTCATTAAACGCCGGCCACCAGACCTTATCTCCCTCATTTATCGCAACTCCTTACTCCACACCCCTCGCAGTGAACGCTGGAACGCAGTGGACCTGGCCTGGACCCCTCATCACTGTACCGCGGCGCTGTCAGTCTGTACTGGGTTTCAGGCTCATTAACGCCGGCCACCAGACCTTATCTCCCTCATTATCGCAACTCCTTACTCCACACCCCTCGCAGTGAACGCTGGAACGCAGTGGACCTGGCCTGGACCCCTCATCACTGTACCGCGGCGCTGTCAGTCTGTACTGGGTTTCAGGCTCATTAAACGCCGGCCACCAGACCTTATCTCCCTCATTTATCGCAACTCCTTACTCCACACCCCTCGCAGTGAACGCTGGAACGCAGTGGACCTGGCCTGGACCCCTCATCACTGTACCGCGGCGCTGTCAGTCTGTACTGGATTCAGGCTCATTAAACGCCGGCCACCAGACCTTATCTCCTCATTTATCGCAACTCCTTACTCCACACCCCTCGCAGTGAACGCTGGAACGCAGTGGACCTGGCCTGGACCCCTCATCACTGTACCGCGGCGCTGTCAGTCTGTACTGGGTTTCAGGCTCATTAAACGCCGGCCACCAGACCTTATCTCCCTCATTTATCGCAACTCCTTACTCCACACCCCTCGCAGTGAACGCTGGAACGCAGTGGACCTGGCCTGGACCCCTCATCACTGTACCGCGGCGCTGTCAGTCTGTACTGGGTTTTCAGGCTCATTAAACGCCGGCCACCAGACCTTATCTCCCTCATTTATCGCAACTCCTTACTCCACACCCCTCGCAGTGAACGCTGGAACGCAGTGGACCTGGCCTGGACCCCTCATCACTGTACCGCGGCGCTGTCAGTCTGTACTGGGTTTCAGGCTCATTAAACGCCGGCCACCAGACCTTATCTCCCTCATTTATCGCAACTCCATACTCCCCATCCCTCGCAGTGAACGCTGGAACGCAGTGGACCTGGCCTGGACCCCTCATCACTGTACCGCGGCGCTGTCAGTCTGTACTGGATTCAGGCTCATTAAACGCCGGCCACCAGACCTTATCTCCCTCATTTATCGCAACTCCATACTCCACACCCCTCGCAGTGAACGCTGGAACGCAGTGGACCTGGCCTGGACCCCTCATCACTGTACCGCGGCGCTTGTCAGTCTGTACTGGGTTTTCAGGCTCATTAAACGCCGGCCACCAGACCTTATCTCCCTCATTTATCGCAACTCCTTACTCCACACCCCCTCGCAGTGAACGCTGGAACGCAGTGGACCTGGCCTGGACCCCTCATCACTGTACCGCGGCGCTGTCAGTCTGTACTGGTTTTCAGGCTCATTAAATGCCGGCCACCAGACCTTATCTCCCTCATTTATCGCAACTCCTTACTCCACACCCCTCGCAGTGAACGCTGGAACGCAGTGGACCTGGCCTGGACCCCTCATCACTGTACCGCGGCGCTGTCAGTCTGTACTGGGTTTCAGGCTCATTAAACGCCGGCCACCAGACCTTATCTCCCTCATTTATCGCAACTCCTTAGTCCACACCCCTCGCAGTGAACGCTGGAACGCAGTGGACCTGGCCTGGACCCCTCATCACTGTACCGCGGCGCTGTCAGTCTACACAATTATTTACTCATCAATCCCCCCACAACCTACTCAGGAAATGCGAAATTTCCGCAATCACGCTTAAAGACGTACCTCGCTCCCGTTGATTCCTCTGCTCTTCACATTCACCTCCTTTTCCAGACACCTCTTGTTCAGACTTTCTCAGGTATGCTTAGGTATATTTCCTCCTGTGGTCCAAGTTTCTTTTCAACTTCTTCTTTTCTCCACCCTCATTCCTTGCCCACAGCCTAACGCCCTCCTACACACACTGTCCCCCTCTCTCTCAAATATGGTCACAAAAAATCATAATCACACCCATTCAACCTCACACTGCCAAACACTCCCCCTCCTCCCACCTCCCCCCCCCCCACACCCCTCTTGACCACCATCCCCACAATCTCACTCCCCCACCACACCGCCCATAACCACTGACTCACCCCCCTATCACAACACGTTCTTACTACAAACCACCGGTTCCCTCCAAACACACACACTCACACCTTCCCTCTTCACCACCTAACCCACACTCACTCCCCCACCACATCACACATAACCACACACTCTCCCCCCATCACCACACGTTCTTACAACTTACCACCCACCCATACCTTCACAACACACCCCTCACTCCCCCACCACATCACACACAACCACCTGGTCTGGGCGTGAAATTCGCCCAAATAGACCGGTCTGAGCGCTAAAATCGCCCAGACCATAGTTCCACTGGAGATTGCTCTTTTCCTGGCTTGCCGAGGTTTACCTTAGCGGTTAGGGGGCGGCGTTAGATTGCAGGACACGCAGGCTGAGTTACAAATGTGGTGTGTTCTACATCCCTTGTGATCTACAGTACCCTTGCTGTATCGACCCTACTTGCGAGAGTAGGAAGGGGGTGGTGAGGTTCGATTCCTCAGTATTTTGGCGTCCTGGCCCTAAGCAAACCTTGTAGGGAAGTACTGTCGGATTTCTGCCCTCGTGGTGGTTCTCTAGTTATGTCTCCTTGATTCCGCCTCTAACGACCATGGCAGGGAGCTTGTCTGCCGTGGTCAACAGGGGTAGTGGTGAATGTTCGTTTGGTCGTGGGTTGGTATCTCTCACCAACCCGAAGTGCGCCTACTTTGCATATTGTAGGAGTGGCACCACCATTCGAACTGAATTCTCCGTGTCGCTGGTTTGTGTCGGGAGACCCACCTCCTGGGGTGAAAGTCCTTTCACAACTAAAAAAAAAAAAAAAAGAGACAGTATCAAGATCTAGATCTTGATCTGGATCTTAGCGCAGATCTGGACCTTGATCTTGGTCCAGATCTAGCCCCAGATCTGGAACGTTGCCGAGTGCTGTGTCCAAATCTGGAACCTGATCCTGATCTGGGGCAGGGTCTTGATCTTGGGCTTGGGCTGGAACTAGGTCAGGGTCAAGATCGGGGCCTAGAGCTGGGGCTTGGGCTGGACCTAGGTCAGGGTCTAGAACAGGGTCTAGAGCTCGGGAATGGGCTGGGTCTGGGTAAGGGTCTAGAGCAAGGTCTAGATCCGGGTAATGGGCTGGATCTGGGTCAGGGTCTAGATCAGGGTCTAGAACTAGGGCTTGGGCTGGGTCTGGGATTGGGTCTGGGATTGTAGGGAGCGCTGAGGCCATGGGGATTGTCATTTCCATGGTGCGGGTATCAGGCTCCTGGTCACCGGGAGTGACCCCAATCATGGTGCAAAAGATCGGGGGGGTGGCCCATAAGCTTGCAAAGGAAGCCACTGTGAGAGAGCAATCTAGGCCACGCCACCAATCTTGACAGAAGGCGCCATTATCAAGGTGTCGAAGATCCGTCTGGGTGCGCATCCAGTCCCTGGCGATGGCTTGGTGAAGGTGGCCAAGGGCAAGGCAGATAGCCTTGTGGTGAAGGGGCTCAGAATGGTCCAGTCTGTCAGCCCGGGACGAACGGACCTGCCATATCGCGCCCAAGGTGGTTATACGCAGGAAGGACCACAACCTTAGGGTAGAGGGAGGAGGGGGTGTCCCGGGCCAAAGGGTGATGTTGTCACCGAGGAGGAAGAAGGGGCAACGAGGAAGGCGCTGCCCACCGGTGAGGGTCTCCCAAGTGGAAAGGAGCCAGTCTATGACAGGGGCAGAATCAGGGCATTCCAAGAAAGCGTGACACATTGTGTCAGTAGTGTGCAGCTGCAAGCAGTCAGGGCTGGAGCAGACTATGGAGGGGGGGTCGTCTTGGTTGACCCGTTGGAAGCGTCCTCGTACATGAGCAAGGAACGCATTGCAGCCCAGGGTGCCATGAAGCAAGCTCCGGCAAGTGATGGCATAAGGACGGTGGAGAGTCTTGTCAGCGAGGCGTACCCACACCTGCGAAAAGCCTGCACGTAGAGGGAGGGAGACTTGAGGTTCGTCTTGTCTTTGAGCAGTTCTCTCTGCTGGGCCTGGACGGGAGGGGCGGACACGTTGTAAGTCCACCCAAGCGTTCTGTGGGAGGTCTTCAGGGGAGGGGACTGGAATAGGGGTGACAACGAGCGCTCTCTCTGTTGCTGAGGCAATCCATCGGGATTCAAGACCACGGAGGCCTCGCAGGTCAGGGTTAGTGCTAGGGTGAGTGTCCAAGGTGGAGGGGGGTAGAATGCTCCACAGCCTGGGCCAAGCAGCACGTTCCTCGGTATAACCTGGCACAAAATGGTGGGAACTGGGGCTTTGTTGCATGATATGTTGGTGAAGAAGGGCCTGCCGTGCTTGGCGCACAGAGAGTTCAAGAAGATTCACCTCAGTATCATCATGGAGGTGGAGACCCCATGTTGTTGGGTCCAGTTGGAGGTCCTCCCAAAGACCAACCAGCCATGGTTCCAAGAGCTCTTGCCTCTGGTGGGGGGGGAGGCCTTGCTGGATCAGCTGCTCCTCAAAGTCTGCCCCGTAACCATGCTTCTCAAGGGTTTCTTGCGTAGGGTGATGAGCGCAGCTTGGGGGTGTCCTTGGGGGGGAAGGGCAGGAAGGGTGAGAGGGTGTAACCGGCCAGAGGGCCAGACCTCCCAAAGACGGTCCTCTCCAGTGAGGGGATCTGGCCCCTCTGCAAGGGGACCAGCAGGGGCCACAGCGGGAAAGAGCTTCCATTTGGGAGGTGGAAGTTCAGGAAGGAGGACAGCATCCCGCCAGGGGTCTGGCAGAGAGGAGAGGATGAAGTCAAGGTCTTGGACAGCAGCGGGAGGGAGGTGAGCTCGTTGTTGATGAGCTGAGCGGATGTCCTTGAGACGGTGCCACGAGAGTGCTTGGGAGGAGAGCACTTGGTTTGAGGTGATGGGCATGGACGGAAAAGGAGGGGTGTTGTTGAAGGTGGTTTCCAGTAGGATGGATTGGGGGCACTGCATGGGCGGAGCGATAATTCTACGAATGTTCAGCGGAGAAAAGCCTCTGCACTTTCCCGGGCCAAGTTGGTGGGTGATTGAGGCGATGTCCACAGAAGACGGGGGCGGTAACCAGGGCATGGTATCCACTTGCCTGACCTGGAGGAAGGCGCACAGCCCGAGAAATCTCGTGACGGTAGAGCTGCTGCCGGGGGTGACCTGTGTAACTGAAGAGGAGCCATGTGGTCTTGGCCAGCATAGCAGCCGAGTGGGAAGCAAGATGGGGTACAGCAAGCCCTCCTCGATGAAAAGGAAGGACGGCTGTCCCGAAGCGGGGGAAGAGGTGTCCTGGACGTGGTGATTCCTCCTCATGCAGGCTAGAGGTTGCAACAAAGGCATTGAGAGAAGATTGCAACTGCTGGCGGAGCGGCGCTGGTGGTGATGCAAAGTTAGCCTGGAAGATGAACTTGGAAGCCAAGCATTGCATAGCAACATGCGCCCTTCCAATAACATTGAGATTGCGTGAGAGCCATGGAGCTGCTGCACGTGAGATGCTATGGGGCATGTGCTGGTAGGCTGCAGCCTTGCAAAGGGCAGTGTTTGCACCGAACGGCACGCCCAGCAATCTGTGAGGTGTGTCTGGGGGATGGAGGTGGTAACCAGTCAAGTGATGGGTGCCAAGGGCGGGGTCCAGATCTGCAGGGAGGGGTATGTCTGGGGGAAGTTCAAGAAGCAGAAGACGGGTCTTGGGAACAGACTGGGCGGGTAAGCCAGCCGAATTGGCTACGACGTATGTCTCCTTGATGATAGGCCCATCTGTGGCTGGGTTGAGGACAAAGTGCTTGCCATCGTCAGCAAACGAGCGGGTGGCTGGGGCGAACTCTCCTGAGGGAAGACGGAAGGATTGCAGAGTTCCACAAGATCTCAGTTGGTTATTGTAGGTGATGAAGGGCTCAAAGATGATGACCCATTGATTACAGCTCAAGGCCCCACCCTGAGGGAAGCCGGAAGTGTTGGGGAAGGAGGTAGTGAAGAAACCGTTGAGACGCACTCGCGTAGAGCTGCCATTCATGAGGATATCGCACCAGCGCGTGATGCCCGCACTATTGAATCCCATGGCTGACATTGTCTTTAGGAGCCATCCCCTGTTGACAGAATCATAAGCTTTAGTGAGGTCAGAATGCAGCAACCAGCCTGGTAAGCCAAGCTCTTTCAAGCGCGCAGCCAAGCCTAGGTGATAGCGGATGTTGTCACTGATGTCTCTGCCACGGAGGAAAGCTGATTGAGTGACGTCGATGAGATATTCCAGTGGGCGTTGCAGCCGGTGAGCCATGATCAAAAGGATCAGCTTAAGGTCGCAATTGAGAAGGGTGATAGGACGGTAACCTGCGAGGGAGTCTTGGGGCTGACCAGTCTTGTGGAGAAGGCAGATGGTTCCCTGAAGGAGGGGTGCTAGGGGGGCCGAGTTAACTTGATCTTGGAAGGCAGAGTTGAAAACCCTTTGAAGGATCGGGGACAGTTCTTCATGGAACGCATTGTAGACTTCAAAGGGAAGTCCGTCATAACCTGGGCTGGAGCCTCGAGAAGCAGAGCGGATGGCAAGGTCCATCTCCTCTGATGTGATTAGGCCATCGCCATTGACACCTTCTGCAAGGGCTGCATAACTAGGGGGGAGGGGACGAGGGAGGGATGTGAGCAGAAGATCCTGGTTAGCCTGGTTGATGTGAGGGTTTGGACGATACAGTCCAAAGGAGGAATCAGCACTATAAAAGTCCCGAGCATACTCCAGTCCTACTGTTGACTCCTATCATTGAAGAGAGGTCAGCCACAGAAAGGGGGTGATGCTGGGGTGGCCCTGGAGGCTGGATAAGCTTGATGTGGACTGGGGGGTGAGGGGAACGGGAAAGGTGGTGGAAGTAGAAGGAGATGAATCCCCAAAAGTGTGCTCAAGGATAGGTAGAGCTTTGAGCATTGGAGCAAGGAGTTGCTGCCAAGCGAGTGTTGCTGCTAATGCCTTAGCCTTGGCTATGTTGAGGCGTGCCAGGAAAGAAATTGCATCGGGGGAGAAATGCACCTGTGAGAATTCCTGCCGGGCGTCGTCCTCTGCTAAGCGGGCGGCACGCTGGCGGGCACGGCGATGCTTCTTGTAAATGGCCCAACTGCTGGTGCGAATAACTTCCTTCATGTTGTCCCATTTTGTGACGATGTCTGAATCGGGTAAGAGGTTTAGGAGGAGGGATTGTGAAGCGATGATGTTTTTGAGCTCATCACAAGCTTCTGGAATGTTGAGGAGGAGGAGGGGGAACCCTTGCAGACCTTGGCCCTTGGGTGGAGCGTGGCCTAGGAAGGAGAGGGTTATAGACACAGGGCGGTGGTCAGAGATAAAGCCAGAGGTAGGGAGAATGGAGGAAGTGGCTGTGAAGAGGGCTAGGAGGGAGTCTGAAGCCAGCCAGCGGTCAAGCCTACCGCCCGATGAGGCTGGGATGCTCCAATGTGTGAAGTCTTTGGCAGTCGGGTGCGTGTTCCTCCAGATGTCTTGTAGGCTGTAGGTATTCATGATGTCTGCAAGGGGAGGTGCCCCCTGCATGCGACTCATGGGGTCAATATTGAGTCTGTGAGGAGGGTAGACCGCATCGAGGGGGTCAAGAATGCAGTTGAAATCACCAACAACGAGAAGGAGGCGTCCGTCAGTGGGAAGGTTGGGACGCACGCAGTTGAAAAAGAAGTCTTCTCTGTCAGCAGCTTGGGCCGGAGCATAGACGCACAAAATGGTGATGACGGAGTCACCAATGAAAGCATCGATGCCTAGAATGCGGCCTGTTGGACCTAGGATAGGTCTTAGGACGGGATCTGTGATGGGGCAGTGAGGGCTTAATATCAGGATGATGCCTTCAGTGTGCCCTGTACCAGGGCAAAAGAAAAATCTTGCGCCTGGCCAGATTGCCCCCGCGCCTGGGAGGTGTTGAAGAAGGTCCTCGGGTGATGAGGTTGACCTTACTTCAGTGAGCACTGCCATATCCACTCGCGTTTCTCGAAGCCAAGAAATGTGCTCAAAGAGTTTAAGGGGTGTAAGTCCTTGCGCGTTGGTGCAGACAAAGGTACTCCTAGGAGGGGCATGCTGTGCATTCATTCGTGTTCTCCCCTGGTGTGATCCCGGCTTGTGTTGCCGCTGATATTTAAGCGTGCAGATTTGCGGGTTGACCTAGGGGACATTTCAGAGAGAGAGGTGCTGGGAAGAGAGACTGCCCACCAGGGCTGTTGGTCTTCAGGGACTGTCCGAGTTCTCTTGCGAGAGTGGACAGCCTGTTGAAGAGGGACGGCCTGTAAGGGGTGAACGGCCTGAAGAGAGGAGGTGGCACGGTGAGGGGGGGAAGCTTGAGCGGGGGAGGTTGCCTGTAGAGGGGGAGGGGCTGAGCGCCACCAACGTGCGTTGTCAGCACGTGAAGTGGAAGGGGGGGTGGCAGGAGGAGTTAAGAGAAGGGGAGAAGGAGCAGGGACGGGGGAGGTGGGATCTGGGGGGGTGTATGCTCCAAGGGCCGAGTGGATGCCCAGGCTGGAAGAAGAAAGCGAGGGGATAGATGAAGGAGAGGGAGGAGTAGGGAGGAGCAGGGGGGCCAAGTCCTCGCGTGGGGATGGAGGGGGAGGAAGAGAAGAAGGGGAGGGGATGAGAGGGATATAAAAGGGTTCGGAGAACTCTTCGTTGTCATCGCTGTCACTATCAATAAGGCGACGTCTTCCTGGAATCTGTAAATGGAGAGGCGACGTCTTCCTGGAATCTGTAAATGGAGAGTATGTTCAGCTGAATGTCCATTATGTCCCTGCATCTGCCAGAAATCTGATCTCCCTCTCAAGCGTTATGCGGAACGGAGCTCAGATAGAATACTGGGACGACACACGTTGTATCTTTGCCAAGAATGGTGTGCGCATCGAAGCGGTTTGCATCAACGGCGTGTATGAGGTGGAGGGGATGGTGCCCGAGGCAGACATGCCAGGTGCTCCTCTTTTTACTAACGGTACTGTGTGCGCTGCAGTTGAGACGCCGGAGCTTTGGCATGCCAGGTTTGGTCATCTAGGGATGACAAACTTGGCCACTCTGCAGGCCAAGCAGATGGTACAGGGCATGAAGGTAGAAGCTGAGGCATTCAAGGACTTCAAGGATCCCTGCGAGGCTTGCGTGCTGTCGAAGCAGACCTGCGATCCTTTTCCTGCCAGTAAGTCAGCACCTGTGAAGGGATTGCTTCATGTGGACCTATGTGGTCCTGCCTCTCTAGGGCAGAGCAAGTACTTCCTGGGTGTGTTGGAGGACCACTCCAGGTACAGCTTTGTCATCATGCTGAAGACCAAGGACCAGGCATCAGCAGCCCTGCATGACCTCATTCTCATGCTGCAGACTCAACATGGCATCACTGTCAAGATAGTGCGCTCGGACAGAGGAGGAGAATTCTGCAATGGTGAACTCGCTGCCTTCTTTGCTTCCAGAGGGATTGTCCATCAAACCACAGCCCCTTACAGCCCCGTGAGCAATGGCGTGGCGGAGCGTTTGAACAGGACCCTAATGGAAAAGGTTAGGGCCCTCCTGCTTCACAGTGGTGCCCCCCTTTTACCTTTGGTCTGAGGGCCTACAGACAGCTAACACCTTAAGGAATGCCTCCCCAGTCAGTGGCCGGGAGCTTACGCCTCACCAGCTGCTTTTTTTTTTTAAGTAGGAACATTCAGTCAGTCACGAGTGGGAGTGTTAGAATATCAGTTAGCACTTGCCTTGTGATATTTGATGTCGGACTAGACTTCATGTCATGCTAATTAGGTAAAGGCAAAACGCTTGCCCCCAGGGGGAATCAAACCCTTGTCGAATCTCCGTATAGCTCATGGCGTTACACACTGAGCCAGTAGTACTATGCTGTGCTGTGTTTGTGAGTACGAGATAGCGCTGGTGGCCAACCGGTTGTTGCCGCCCGATGGCCGGTTTAGGGATGCTTCGCGGTAGCTACTGAAGGAATCTACCGGTGGAATCTTCCAAAGATGCCTTCCGTAGATTCCCTCCCGAACAGTATAAAAGGGGACTCACGAGAGCAGAGTACCACTTACTCTCTCTCTGGTCCCCAGGTAAGATTTACTGTTCTGCTGCCATTACTACTGCGTCTCTTGCTATGATCTTTGGTGCTCCAGAAAGCTGAGACTCGCGCGCATCTGTTCGCGCGCATCTGACCGAGCGAATCTGTTCGCGCGCACCTGACTGCGCGCATTTGTTCAAAGCTAGTTGTTTAGCTTTGTTTGCAGCTCTCTCTTTCTCTCTGCTTTGATACTCTGACACTTAGTCCTAATTGCTTTGCTTAGATATTGAAGGCTCTTCGCCTGCTTCTTGTACATTGCCTGTTCCCCTTGTCAGTTCTAAGGCATTCGCCTTCTCTTGTAGTTGTTTTATTTCTGATGTAATTACCACTTACTCTCTCTCTTGGTCCCCAGCCTATTTATTTACAGGTTATGGGCTCATCGCGCTAAAGTGCTGGATTGCACCCCACTGCGGATTGAATTGGAGCTGGCTGGATTGCCCCTCCTTTTAGCTGGACTGCTTTGTTGTGCTGGACTGCACAGCCCCCCTCTTCTTCAGCTCCTAGTACTGTGCTGGACTGCATAGTTGTCTGAAGCTGGACTGCTCCATCTTTTTGCTGGACTGCAACCCCCCCTCTGCAACCTTCTCTACCTCATCCATCTGCTTTACAATGGAGGACACAAGGGTCTCTATGCCCAAGTTGGATGACAACAATTATGGGGTCTGGAGTGTTAGGATGATGGCATGCCTTGCCTTGAAGAAGGTGTCCAAGGCTATTTCAGAGGACACGGTGGACCCTGAGGATGATCTGCAAGCAAGATCCTTGCTGGTCATTCAGGTGAAGGATCACCTCCTGCCCTTCATCAAGAATGAGAAGACTGCCAAGGGCATGTGGTTGAAGCTTGAGGAGCTGCACAAGAACAAGTCCAGGGCTCGCTTGAATCTGATGTGCCGAGAGCTGGCGCAACTGAAGAAGACTGTAGCCAAGTACACTGCCCGTGCGGAGTCACTCAGGGATCAGCTTGCAGCAGCAGGGGATACCACCTCTTCTGCTGACCTGATCAGCACTATGTTGAATGGACTGCCTAAGGATTTTGACACAGCAGTCCAAATCCTGGAGGCAGAGGACAACTCGGATCTGAGTGATGTCCTGGCCAGACTCTTGATTGCTGAAGCAAGGATGAGTAGGAAGGATGATCGTACTAGAGCTGAGGACCCCGGCTCTGCTCTTGCTGGACATGGCGGCACCCCCCCATCGCGTCCAAGTCAGGCTCGTCCGGGTCAGACCACGGACAAGGACAAG
Organism: Chlamydomonas sp. ICE-L; assembly: GCA_013435795.1. Taxonomy (NCBI): domain Eukaryota; kingdom Viridiplantae; phylum Chlorophyta; class Chlorophyceae; order Chlamydomonadales; family Chlamydomonadaceae; genus Chlamydomonas; species Chlamydomonas sp. ICE-L. Next base: position 40,630 of record JACBWV010000766.1, read on the forward strand.
AGGACCTGCTACTACTGTGGTAACGCGGGTCACATTGCAAAGGATTGTCGCAAGAAGAAATCTGACAAAGCGTCCGGGAAGTATACTCCCAAGACCCAGCCGGGTAACAACGCCACAGTCGCCACTGCCTTCACCTGCTCGGGTGGCACTGCTGCACTCGCTGATGAGGACTTGCCCCCTTTTTTTTTTTTTTTTTTTTTTACAATGGGGGGAACCAGGAAAAGGCGCAACTGATAAAACCTAGCCCTTTGTGACCAAAGAGAAAAGACCAAAGAAAAAGTCAAGAACGGCTAAGGGACAGCTAAGGGACGGACACCACCTGGGCGACGTATGGATCACCTTTGATTGGTGAAGTGACTTGGATGCTGGACTCAGGTGCTTCCCACAACATCACGGGGGACCGCGATCTGCTTGTGAACATCAGACACCTGGATACACCACTCCAATTCAGGTTTGCTGACGGAGTGGGACATCGGGCAGAGTACGCTGGCGACGTCTTCCTGGAATCTGTAAATGGAGAGTATGTTCAGCTGCAGAATGTCCATTATGTCCCTGCATCTGCCAGAAATCTGATCTCCCTCTCAAGCGTTATGCGGAACGGAGCTCAGATAGAATACTGGGACGACACACGTTGTATCTTTGCCAAGAATGGTGTGCGCATCGAAGGGGTTTGCATCAACGGCGTGTATGAGGTGGAGGGGATGGTGCCCGAGGCAGACATGCCAGTTGCTCCTCTTTTTACTGACGGTACTGTGTGCGCTGCAGTTGAGACGCCGGAGCTTTGGCATGCCAGGTTTGATCATCTGGGGATGACAAACTTGGCCACTCTGCAGGCCAAGCAATTGTTACATGGCATGAAGGTAGAAGCTGAGGCATTCAAGGACTTCAAGGATCCCTGCGAGGCTTGCGTGCTGTCGAAGCAGACCCGCGATCCTTTTCCTGCCAGTAAGTCAGCACCTGTGAAGGGATTGCTTCATTTGGACCTATGTGGTCCTATCACACCTGCCTCTCTAGGGCAGAGCAAGTACTTCCTGGGTGTGTTGGAGGACCACTCCAGGTACAGCTTTGTCATCATGCTGAAGACCAAGGACCAGGCATCAGCAGACTTGCATGACCTCATTCTCATGCTGCAGACTCAACATGGCATCACTGTCAAGATAGTGCGCTCGGACAGAGGAGGAGAATTTTGCAATGGTGAACTCGCTGCCTTCTTTGCTTCCAGAGGGATTGTCCATCAAAAGACAGCCCCTTACAGCCCCGAGAGCTATGGCGCGGCGGAGCGTTTGAACAGGACCCTAATGGAAAAGGTTAGGGCCCTACTCCTTCACAGTGGTGCCCCCTTCTACCTTTGGGCTGAGGGCCTACAGACAGCTAACACCTTAAGGAATGCCTCCCAGTCAGTGGCCGGGAGCTTACGCCTCACCAGCTGCTGACAGGGTCAGTCCCAGTAGTATCCCACTTCAAGATTTTTGGGTGCAAGGCCTTTGCCCATGTGCCCAAGCTGAAGCGGCGCAAGCTGGATGCTGTAAGCAGACCAGGTGTCTTCATTGGGTACGAGGCCAACTCCAAGGCATACCGGATCCTGGATCCAGACGGCAAGACTGTGCGTGTGGCTCGGGATGTTACCTTCCATGAGGGTGTCTTCCCATACAACACGCCGACGCCACCGGCCCATATGAATGATGAGCCACTGTGCATTGTAGACATCAAGCTGGAACCTGATGAGGAACCAGTTAGTGCACCTTCCCGTCCTCCTTTGTCCCTTACGTCGCCCAGGTGGTGTCCGTCCCTTAGCTGTCCCTTAGCCGTTCTTGTCTTTTTCTTTGGTCTTTTCTCCTTGGTCACAAAGGGCTAGGTTTTATCAGTTGCGCCTTTTCCTGGTTCCCCCCTTTGTAAAAAAAAAAAAAAAAACACCAGCGGCACCCACTACCCCGACGGATGAAGCTGACAGTGAGGACGAAGACTTGCCCCCTTTGCACATGGATACTGACTAAGATGAGGAAGATGAGGACATTGCTCCACTGCCTACTCAAGATGCACCTCCTCTGCGGTGATCATCTAGACTCAGGCAGGCACCTTCCTCCTGCCTCTCAGAATCCTCCATCTCCTCCCTCTCATCCCTGCTCCTTCATTTCAGCTGCTGAGATACCTAGTAGACAAAGCTTTGAGGCGACAATTGGAGCTGGAGGTCCTTTTTTCGCGCGATTTTGAGTGTTTTTTGGCCTTAGACATGTGTTGTGCTGCTAAGACTCTATCCTCTTTCTTGGATTCTCAGTCAGCAGGTCTCCTTTTGAAGGTCTGCATTGGTCAGCATCTTCTTGTTCTCTAATTCGAGACTTGTCGATCCTTGAGTGTGACATTGGTTGGAAACCATAGCGATACAGTTTATCTTAGCTTTTTGCTGCCCTAAGGGCTTGATAGTAGTTTTTGGGGGTGGATCTGCTGCTCCTGCCCTGAAGACTGTTTTTTGTTTGCTTTTTCCTGGACCTGTTTATCAGTAGCATGCCGTGCTTTGGTCTTCTTCCTTACAGAGCTTGCTGGCCTGCATTGGAGAAGAAGTGGCATGCTACTTGACAGCTGAGTTGGCTCGCCGGTCTGCTGATGGAGTGATGCCCTGATGCGCTGGACTGTTATAGGAGTGATGCCCTGTACCGTGTTGTATCTTGCGTCTGCAGGTTCAGGAGGCTTACTTAGAAGCTACATAGTTTTTGTTACCTTGTTTCTGCTACCTTTGAACTGTAGGCATGCCGCGTTCTGGTCGTCTTTGCAGAGCTTGCTCATCTGCATGGGTGACCTAGCGACATGTTACTAAGAGTCTGTGCTGGTTTGCTAAAGGAGTGATGCCCTGATGCACTAGCCTGTTACAGGAGTGATGCCCTGCAGTGTTTTATTCTTAGATCAGCAAGACCTTTGCTTGCATGCCTTTCCTTCTTTTTCTGTGTTGCTCTTGGAGGTTACAGTGGTGTTTTGTTGGTTGGGGAGGAACTGTGTTGCTTGGAGGTGGGGGTGGTGCTCGGAAGGCCCTTTGTCCTTTGTCCTCCTAGTAATTAGTTTGTGTCCCTCGGTCTTTTGTCCCCTAGTCTTTTCGTCTTTTGTCTTGGGATCTTTTGTCTTAGCGGACTTTTGGTCCATGTCCTCTAGTCTTCTTCTTTGGTTTTTCTTCCTCGGTCACATAGGGCTAGGTTTTATCAGATGTTCCCTTCCCCGGTTCCTCCCTATGTAAAAAAAAAAAAAAAAAAGTGGTGGGCCTGCTCCCCGTCAAGTGGATCTTCAAGAGGAAGCGAGACGCTGCCGGTAACATCGAGCGCTACAAGGCTCGCCTGGTAGTTGTTGGATGCAAGCAGCGGGAGGGTCTCGACTACAATGAGATATATGCACCTGTAGGGAAGCACGCAACTCTGCGCCCCTCCATAGTCTGCTCCAGCCCTGACTGCTTGCAGCTGCACACTGCTGACACAATGTCTCACGCTTTCTTGGAATGCCCTGATTCTGCCCCTGTCATAGACTGGCTCCTTTCCACTTGGGAGACCCTCACCGGTGGGCAGCGCCTTCCTCGTTGCCCCTTCTTCCTCCTCGCTGACGACATCACCCTTTGGCCCGGGACACCCCCTCCTCCCTCTACCCTAAGGTTGTGGTCCTTCCTGCGTATAACCACCTTGGGCGCGATATGGCAGGTCCGTTCGTCCCGGGCTGACAGACTGGACCATTCTGAGCCCCTTCACCACAAGGCTATCTGCCTTGCCCTTGGCCACCTTCACCAAGCCATCGCCAGGGACTGGATGCGCACCCAGACGGATCTTCGACACCTTGATAATGGCGCCTTCTGTCAAGATTGGTGGCGTGGCCTAGATTGTTCTCTCACAGTGGCTTCCTTTGCAAGCTTATGGGCCACCCCCCCGATCTTTTGCACCATGATTGGGGTCACTCCCGGTGACCAGGAGCCTGATACCCGCAACATGAAAATGACAATCCCCATGGCCCCAGCGCTCCCTACAATCCCAGACCCAATCCCAGACCCAGCCCAAGCCCTAGTTCTAGACCCTGATCTAGACCCTGCCCCAGATCCAGCCCATTACCCGGATCTAGACCTTGCTCTAGACCCTTACCCAGACCCAGCCCATTCCCGAGCTCTAGACCCTGATCTAGACCCTGACTTAGGTCCAGCCCAAGCCCCGGCTCTAGGCCCCGATCTTGACCCTGACCTAGATCCAGCCCAAGCCCAAGATCAAGACCCTGCCCCAGATCAGGATCAGGTTCCAGATTTGGACACAGCACACGACAACGTTCCAGATCTGGGGCTAGATCTGGAACAAGATCAAGGTCCAGATCTGCGCTAAGATCCAGATCAAGATCTAGATCTTGATACTGTCTCTGTCTTCATTCCTGTTGTACATGCCCAGACCAGTCTTTTAGGTTTTCGCTTTGCTTCCAGTTGTCTTTCTTCTTTTCTGGTTGCCTCCATGCTTTTGGCTTGTTTTTGCAGTTTCTCCCTTAGTTTGCTTCCCCTAGTTCAGTTTCCACCCGCATTTGCCTCCTTAGTTTCCCCCTCAGTTGCTCAGTGCCCCTCCCCCCCCCCCCCCCCCCTCCCCCCCTTTTTTCTCTTAGTTTCTCGCATAGTTTTCCTTTTAGTCCTCCTTAGTTTGCATCTCCTCTTTCAGTCTTCTGATCCGGTGACGGTTAGAGGTTGCAATGTTATGGCCCCCCCCTTCATAGGTCTTTTTTCTTAGTAGTCCTAGCCCCTTCTCTTGGGCTTCCTGTTTTTGGCTTCTTCCTTGCCTCTCTGGTTTGTTTGTCTTCTGTTCCCGTCCTCCTTTGTCCCTTACGTCGCCCAGGTGGTGTCCGTCCCTTAGCTGTCCCTTAGCAGTTCTTGTCTTTTTCTTTGGTCTTTTCTCCTTGGTCACAAAGGGCTAGGTTTTATCAGTTGCGCCTTTTCCTGGTTCCCCCCTTTGTAAAAAAAAAAAAAAAAAAAGCGCACCCTCTTGGCTGTCACAGCTCACCGCGACCTTGAACCGCATCAGCTGGACGTTGCCAACGCGTTCCTCAATGGGGAACTGGAAGAGGATCTGTGGATGCAGCAACCTCCAGGTTTTGCAGTTGGGGGAAGCGACCGCGCATGCCATTTGCGCAAGACTCTCTATGGTCTGAAGCAGAGCCCCCGTGCTTGGTATGCAAACTTGCGCTCCCAGCTGGAGGCCATTGGCTTTAATGCGTCTGTGGCCGACCCTGGATTGTTCATCATGATGGCTGGCTCTGGTGACTGGACCTATGTGCTGATCCATGTGGACGACATCCTGATTGCCGGTTTAGCAGAAGGAGTCACACTGGTGAAAACCAAGCTGGCTGAAGTCTTCAAAATCAAGGACATGGGGGAATCCTCCTTCTACCTTGGTATGGACATCATCAGGGACAGAGGGATGAAGACACTCCTCTTGACTCAGAAAAGTTATGTGGCTGACCTCATGGACAAGTTTGCCTCACATGCCAAGTCAAAGAAGGTGCCACTATCCCCAGCCACCAAGCTGACCAAGGCAGGAGAGCCTATGGACCAGACTGTTGTGAGCTACAGCGAGATCATTGGGTCTCTGATGTATCTTGCAGTGTGCACCAGGCCTGACCTCTCACAGTCAGTGGGGGCTTTGGCCAGGTACAAGGCAAACCCCACTTAGGACCACCTGGCTGCTGCAAAGTTTTTTTTTTTTTTTTTTTTTTTTTACAAAGGGGGGAACCAGAAAAAGGCGCAACTGATAAAACCTAGCCCTTTGTGAATCAATGGGTCATCATCTTTGAGCCCTTCATCACCTACAATAACCAACTGAGATCTTGTGGAACTCTGCAATCCTTCCGTCTTCCCTCAGGAGAGTTGGCCCCTGCCACCCTCTCATTTGCTGACGATGGCAAGCACTTTGTCCTCAACCCAGCCACAGATTGGCCTATCATCAAGGAGACATATGCCGTAGCCAATTCGGCTGGCTTAACCGCCCAGTCTGTTCCCAAGACCCGTCTTCTGCTTCTTGAACTTCCCCCAGACATACCCCTCCCTGCAGATCTGGACCTCGCCCTTGGCACCCATCACTTGACTGGCTACCACCTCCATCCCCCAGACACACCTCACAGATTGCTGGGCGTGCCGTTCGGTGCAGACACTGCCCTTTGCAAGGCTGCAGCCTACCAGCACATGCCCCATAGCTTCTCACGTGCAGCAGCTCCATGGCTCTCACGCAATCTCAATGTTATTGGAAGGGGGCATGTTGCTATGCAATGCTTGGCTTCCAAATTCATCTTCCAGGCTAACTTTGCATCACCACCAGCGCCTCTCCGCCAGCAGTTGCAATCTTCTCTCAATGCCTTTGTTGCAACCTCTAGCCTGCAGGAGGAGGAATCACCACGTCCAGGACACCTCTTCCCCCGCTTCGGGACAGCCGTCCTTCCTTTCCATCGAGGAGGGCTTGCTGTACCCCATCTTGCTTCCCACTCGGCTGCTATGCTGGCCAAGACCACATGGCTCCTCTTCAGTTACACAGGTCACCCCTGGCAGCAGCTCTACCGTCACGAGATTTCTCGGGCTGTTCGCCTTCCTCCAGGTCAGCCAAGTGGATACCATGCCCTGGTTACCGCCCCGTCTTCTGTGGACATCGCCTCAATCACCACCAACTTGGCCCGGGAAAGTGCAGAGGCTTTTCTCCTGCTGAACATTCGTAGAATTATCGCTCCGCCCATGCAGTGCCCCCAATCCATCCTACTGGAAACCACCTTCAACAACACCCCTCCTTTTCCGTCCATGCCCGTCACCTCAAACCAAGTGCTCTCCTCCCAAGCACTCTCGTGGCACCGTCTCAAGGACATCCGCTCAGCTCATCAACAACGAGCTCACCTCCCTCCCGCTGCTGTCCAAGACCTTGAATTCATCCTCTCCTCTCTGCCAGACCCCTAGCGGGATGCTGTCCTCCTTCCTGAACTTCCACCTCCCAAATGGAAGCTCTTTCCCGCTGTGGCCCCTGCTGGTCCCCTTGCAGAGGGGCCAGATCCCCTCACTGGAGAGGACCGTCTTTGGGAGGTCTGGCCCTCTGGCCGGTTACACCCTCTCACCCATCCTGCCCTTCCCCCCCAAGGACACCCCCAAGCTGCGCTCATCACCCTACGCAAGAAACCTCGAGAAGCATGGTTACGGGCAGACTTTGAGGAGCAGCTGATCCAGCAAGGCCTCCCCCCCCACCAGAGGCAAGAGCTCTTGGAACCATGGCTGGTTGGTCTTTGGGAGGACCTCCAACTGGACCCAACAACATGGGGTCTCCACCTCCATGATGATACTGAGGTGAACCTTCTTGAACTCTATCAGCTTGGATAACACTCCGGAGAGTGGACTTTGTGTGTGCAGCACGCCAATCTATAAATGCGGAGACGAGAATAAGTTACAAGCACAGGAGACCCATTAAGGGGCACCAGTGGAGGAAAGGGGGCGGTAGCCTGGAACCTGATCAGGGTACAGGCTAGACAGCGCGTGTCAGAAGAACCGATGACGCAGTCAACAGGAAGCTGACATAGTACTGTCAGGACCGATAGTTCTAAGGGAGTACAACAAGGAGTCACCATGACATAAAACAAGCGAGAGCACCGCTATTCTTGCTGATACTCCACCTATGACGCAGGTGACATACAATACTAGTACTCCACCTATGGCACTGGGGACATAGAACCATAAACTGGTAGCAAACAAAAATTATTAAGGAACGGCGGAAAAACAGGAAACCAGAAGAAAGCCTTGTCTAAAATAAAAGGATGAGAAAGGATGAACCAAAAACCACTGTAGTACTCCGAAAATGTAGCAGCAAAAAACTTGGGTCATACCGAGCTGAGCTGAGACCAAAATGGAAATGTAACCATCCATGGTAAGCGCAAAAATATTATTCATCCAGAATAGTAGGCACCAAACCAGAAAATCACAGGGAGGCCAAACAGAAATCATTCCTAGTACCAAAGGAAGGGGAACAACGGTGACTGAAAGACCCGAGAACTTAACCTAAAGAGAAGAATGAAAAAATCGTATATCAAAGTTGGGGAACAACGGTATAGAAAACCCGATCCGTGAATAGGAACCTAACGCCAATCAATGATAACCAAAGAGACGGATTGAAATATCGTGTGAGAGCAGCACACGAGAGAATCAAAGCCTAAAGGACGCAGACAAGAGGACACTAAAGACTACGATGGAAAAAAGAAAGTCGATGGAAAAATCCACTACCTTAAAAACTATGCTTAGCATAGAATTCATGACTAGGTTGGGATGAAAAAACCATGATGAACTGGTTTCTCACTCAAAGATGGAAGTAAGAAGATTTATGAAAGTTAATTATCATAAATCCCCAGCTACGGCACTAACGAAAAACATTCTAAGAGGTGGGTATCGCACCGCAAAGAACTCATGCACTCAAGACACACCAAGCGCCTAACCACAAGCAAACCAAACCTGCAGTAACTGAAAATTTCCAAGAAACTCGTAACCAACAAAGGAAACACAGTTCAATGAACAATAGAAGGTTAGATGTACAACCATAGTACATAAAACCTATTGTCCACCTGAAAAATAGGAAACGCAGAAAAAAGGACTTCAAAGAATTTACTGCAAAGGAAGGAATGAAAGGGCGCTTGAAATACACTCGGAAGAACAAGAAAGAGGTGAGCGGCGGTACATCTGCAAGTACAACTGCAAGGACATCTGCAAGTACAACTGCAAGATGACCCAGCCCACCAAATTACAGTAAAATCCAAAGGGAAATAACTACAACACTCCACAAAAAGTTCCAATCACATGAGGGGCTGGTGGTCTAAAAACAGTGTGGAGTAAAAAGAAATAGCTAATCTATGATGAGCTCCACCGAACGAACCATCTGCCTATGGAACTAAGAGTCAGAAACCATCAAGACGCTATAACGGTGGTCTGAATTAAGTACCACCTTCCACCAAAACCAAGAAAGACAGCTGAAAGGAAGCTGCCTAAACAAAGCGTCGTAACGCTCCACCAATCTAGACTACCCTATAAGTCAGTCTAGGAGGTGCTGAGGAATAGGCACTCACACATAGGGCCATGTTAACCTACGTATGAGAACCAGCAGCACCTAAAACAATGAATCCTGGGTTGACTGTAACACCCCAGCCATACGCAGTATCAAGCTAGACCAGTGTTCAAGATCATCACTTACCCATTCGGCAACGGCTACATCATCACATGGGCTTGACCCGAGTAATCCACCAGGGACGACAGGAGGCGTCGGAATTATCGACACCCGCGAGCCATCCGAGGTGGTCGGAGGTTGGCAACTATTAGTCAATGGACCTGATCCAGGTACCACTATGATCGAAGGCTGTCTAAATCCTAAAGCTTCACCGCTAAAACGTGGCACAGAGGAGGGCCTGGCGACCCCCTGAGATTCGGCTAAGATTATAGTTGGATATCCAACTCCCCCCCGCCCTAAAACTTCACACACAATACAGCAAGATCAGGCCCTGGTCTAGAATGCAACAATGATACATCCAGCCAGGCCAGCCAACAACAATTGGGGTTGTTTTAGGGCGTAGGGAATTACCGGTAACACATAACATATCACCGTTTGATGACAGGAGGGATGCAAGCGGGCACGGGGACCCATACTAAAGGGAGAACCCAGGAAGACAGTTTAGAACTGACTTGGAGATAGAGAGTACATCACTACTCACTACTAACTGGCGCAACATTGGAAACCCAAATATAATAACCCTTACTCACCAGGGAATACCCAACCAGTCTACCAAATAATGCCTTTCTAACTAGCTTGTTGCGTGACTGCCCAATACTAAGATTACATAGCAAGGGCAACCAAACAAACGCAACAACGACACATCAGGTGCAACCCCAAAGAAAAGCTCCGAAGGAGTCTTGTCTCCCTAGATGAACACGCGATTGCGAAGATAACACACTAGCACCATGCTGAGCAGTGTCATCATCAACAACTCATGTATGCCCCAACTAATCGAAATCAACCATGCCTCTATACCACTTAACTGAAAAATTCCTAAGCCCTATCAGAACTCAAACACTTGAACCCAAACTCACGTAGCTAAGGCATACACCTAAGGGGGGAACCAGGGGCACGGGAAGACAAAGTAGTAACCTCTGTCGAACCACGGAACGCACCCAGGGGTCACAAGGAGCCTAAGAGAGAAAAATATCCACCAAGATATCATGCCAAAGATCCTCCACGGCCGCTGGACTAGGGCCAGGACGGCGTCCACTGCGGCCTGTAGCATGGGCGAAGTCCGGCGCTGCGAGACCTGGGATCACAGATGGTGGGGAAGCGTTAGGTCGAAGTCGAGATTAGAGGTATGGGAAAAAGGAGACGAGAATGACAGTGCAGCAAGTCGCACCTGGTGCAGAAAATCGCACCAATGGCAGAAAATCGCAAATCGCAAGGGCAGAATTCGAACATTTATCGCTAGGATGCGAAGAGCAGAGCCGAGGCATGTAAAGGTCCTAATATCCCGCCGTCGATGATCAGTCAATCTCAAGTCCCCCCCTCTATCGCTCGACTCACCCGGTTGGGGAGTAGAGGGAGCAGCACCCGTAGTGGTGCTGACCATACCCCCCTGCTTCCTACCACCTCCAGAATCTCCAGGTCCAGACACGTAGGTCGTCCTCCTCTGGCGAACCCTACGGCAGTGCCGGCGATCCGCCAGCTTGATCGAAAAAATTCTCCAGAAGGTAGCACAGAGCCACTAGAGCGCAAGCTCATGCCAGTAGCCGACCGTCGGCTGGGCAGAGCAAAGGGGGCAAAGACGATGTAGACATCAGCAGGGAGCTTGGTCGGCTTGGCAACCTCCGGTATGCAGGCAGAGCCTCAAACATCGGAGAAAGGTTAGCGACGTCAAGGACGCGAGCAGACGAAGACGGGGTATCTCCACCGATGTCCAGGCTAGTCGCCGACTTGAGTCTGCACGTCACAGTCATCTACGACAGACGGGAGGAGGCGACAATCGGCAGGGGAGGAAAAGGAAGAGAAGATGGAGGAATGACCGCGGGGGGGTTACTTCCACGATGGCGGAAGGACTCTCATGACCGCTAGCAGAGGCAGCTGGTGCACAAACGTCTAGCCAATCATCAAGAGGAGCCGTTCCTCCGTTGGAAGGATTGGTCGCAGCCATCGCTGAGAATGATACTGCGCATCCCGCGCGTCCAAGAAAGACCATCCATGTCATGGAGTTTCTCAAAATGGCGGGAGGTCCTCGCGGAAGTTGCATCGCAAAGCAGTGGTAGTAAATGAAGGGCCGTATAACCTATCAGCTTGGATAACACTCCGGAGAGTGGACTTTGTGTGTGCAGCACGCCAATCTATAAATGCGGAGACAAGAATAAGTTACAAGCACAGGAGACCCATTAAGGGGCACCAGTGGAGGAAAGGGGGCGGTAGCCTGGAACCTGATCAGGGTACAGGCTAGACAGCGCGTGTCAGAAGAACCGATGACGCAGTCAACAGGAAGCTGACATAGTACTGTCAGGATCGATAGTTCTAAGGGAGTACACAAGGAGTCACCAAGACATAAAACAAGCGAGAGTACCGCTATTCATGCTGATAAACTCTCTGTGCGCCAAGCACGGCAGGCCCTTTTTCACCAACATATCATGCAACAAAGCCCCAGTTCCCACCATTTTGTGCCAGGTTATAGCGAGGAACGTGCTGCTTGGCCCAGGCTGTGGAGCATTCTACCCCCCTCCACGTTGGACACTCACCCTAGCACTAACCCTGACCTGCGAGGCCTCCGTGGTCTTGAATCCCGATGGATTGCCTCAGCAACAGAGAGAGCGCTCGTTGTCACCCCTATTCCAGTCCCCTCCCCTGAAGACCTCCCACAGAACGCTTGGGTGGACTTACAACGTGTCCGCCCCTCCCATCCAGGCCCAGCGGAGAGAACTGCTCAAAGACAAGAAGAACCTCAAGTCTTCCTCCCTCTACGTGCAGGCTTTTTGCAGGTGTGGGTGCGCCTCGCTGAAAAGACTCTCCACCGTCCTTATACCATCACTTGCCGGAGCTTGCTTCATGGCACCCTGGGCTGCAATGCGTTCCTTGCTCATGTACGAGGACGCTTCCAACGGGTCAACCAAGACAACCCCCCCTCCATAGTCTGCTCCAGCCCTGACTGCTTGCAGCTGCACACTGCTGACACAATGTCTCACGCTTTCTTGGAATGCCCTGATTCTGCCCCTGTCATAGACTGGCTCATTTCTACTTGGGAGACCCTCACCGGTGGGCAGCGCCTTCCTCGTTGCCCCTTCTTCCTCCTCGGTGACGACATCACCCTTTGGCCCGGGACACCCCCTCCTCCCTCTACCCTAAGGTTGTGGTCCTTCCTGCGTATAACCACCTTGGGCGCGATATGGCAGGTCCGTTCGTCCCGGGCTGACAGACTGGACCACTCTGAGCCCCTTCACCACAAGGCTATCTGCCTTGCCCTTGGCCACCTTCACCAAGCCATCGCCAGGGACTGGATGCACACCCAAACGGATCTTCGACACCTTGATAATGGCGCCTTCTGTCAAGATTGGTGGCGTGGCCTAGATTGCTCTCTCACAGTGGCTTCCTTTGCAAGCTTATGGGCCACCCCCCCGATCTTTTGCACCATGATTGGGGTCACTACCGGTGACCAGGAGCCTGATACCCGCAACATGGAAATGACAATCCCCATGGCCCCAGCGCTCCCTACAATCCCAGACCCAATCCCAGACCCAGCCCAAGCCCTAGTTCTAGACCCTGATCTAGACCCTGCCCCAGATCCAGCCCATTACCCGGATCTAGACCTTGCTCTAGACCCTGACCCAGACCCAGCCCATTCCCGAGCTCTAGACCCTGATCTAGACCCTGACCTAGGTCCAGCCCAAGCCCCAGCTCTAGGCCCCGATCTTGACCCTGACCTAGATCCAGCCCAAGCCCAAGATCAAGACCCTGCCCCAGATCAGGATCAGGTTCCAGATTTGGACACAGCACTCGACAACGTTCCAGATCTGGGGCTAGATCTGGACCAAGATCAAGGTCCAGATCTGCGCTAAGATCCAGATCAAGATCTAGATCTTGATACTGTCTCTGTCTTCATTCCTGTTGTACATGCCCAGACCAGTCTTTTAGGTTTTCGTTTTGCTTCCAGTTGTCTTTCTTCTTTTCTGGTTGCCTCCCTTAGTTTGCTTCCCCTAGTTCAGTTTCCACCCTTAGTTGCCTCCTTAGTTTCCCCCTCAGTTGCCTCCTTAGTCCCCCCCCCCCCCCCCCCCCCTCCCCCCCTTTTTTCTCTTAGTTTCTCGCATAGTTTTCCTTTTAGTCCTCCTTAGTTTGCATCTCCTCTTTCAGTCTTCTGATCCGGTGACGGTTAGAGGTTGCAATGTTATGGCCCCCCCCCTTCATAGGTCTTTTTTCTTAGTAGTCCTAGCCCCTTCTCTTGGGCTTCCTGTTTTTGGCTTCTTCCTTGCCTCTCTGGTTTGTTTGTCTTCTGTTCCCGTCCTCCTTTGTCCCTTACGTCGCCCAGGTGGTGTCCGTCCCTTAGCTGTCCCTTAGCCGTTCTTGTCTTTTTCTTTGGTCTTTTCTCCTTGGTCACAAAGGGCTAGGTTTTATCAGTTGCGCCTTTTCCTGGTTCCCCCCTTTGTAAAAAAAAAAAAAACTACGGGTGGAAACTGAACTAGGGGAAGCAAACTAAGGGAGAAACTGCAAAAACAAGCCAAAAGCAGGGAGGCAACCAGAAAAGAAGAAAGACAACTGGAAGCAAAGCGAAAACCTATAAGACTGGTCAAGGCAGGTAAACAACAGGAATGAAGACAGAGACAGTATCAAGATCTAGATCTTGATCTGGATCTTAGCGCAGATCTGGACCTTGATCTTGGTCCAGATCTAGCCCCAGATCTGGAACGTTGTCGAGTGCTGTGCCCAGTTCTGGAACCTGATCCTGATCTGGGGCAGGGTCTTGATCTTGGGCTTGGGCAGGAACTAGGTCAGAGTCAAGATTTGGTGTTGGCGTACATTTCTGGCACTCTGGACTATGGGTTGTTCTTTGGAGGCAGTGATCTGATGGAGCTTCAGGGCTACGCTGACTCAGACTTCGCTGGAGACACTGACACACGCAGGTCGACGACTGGCTACGCTTTCAGGCTGAATGGAGCTGTGGTCTCCTGGCAGAGCCGACTGCAGCCCACGGTGGCGCACTCCACCACAGAGGCTGAGTACATGGCTGCTGGTGCAGCTGTCAAGGAAGCACTCTGGTTCAGAAAGCTTCTACCTGAGTTTGGAATGGTGCTAGGAGCAGTACCTATCTACGGTGACAACCAAGCAGCCATTAAGCTGCTGAAGAACCCCATCTCCTGCGTGCGCACGAAGCATATTGATGTTGTACACCACTTTGCGCATGAGCGAGTGGCAAGGTCAGAGGTGACCTTCACCTACATCTCCACTGAGGAAATGGTGGCAGATGTACTCACTAAAATCCTGCCTGGGTGCAAGTTTGAGCTGTGCAGGCTCGGGTTGGGAGTTACCAACAAGTAGGAACATTCAGTCAGTCACGAGTGGGAGTGTTAGAATCTCTGTTAGCACTTGCCTTGTGATATTTGATGTCGGACTAGACTTCATGTGATGTTAATTAGGTAAAGGCAAAACGCTGCCATCACGGGGATTCGAACCCTTGTCAAATCTCCGAATAGCTCATGGCGCTACACCACTGAGCCAGTAGTAATATTCTGTAATGCGTTTTGTGAGTACGAGTTAGCCGTGTTGGCCAACCGGTTGTTACCGCCCGATGGCCGTTTTAGGGATGCTTCGCGGTAGCTACTGAAGGAATCTACCAGTGGAATCTTCCAAAGATGCCTTCCGTAGATTCCCTCCCGAACAGTATATATAAGGGGACTCACGAGAGCAGAGTACCACTTACTCTCTCTCTGGTCCCCAGGTAAGATTTACTGTCCTACTGCCATTACTGCGTCTCTTGCTATGATCTTTGGTGCTCCAGAAAGCTGAGACTCGCGCGCATTTGTTCGCGCGCATCTGACCGAGCGAATCTGTTCGCGCGCATCTGACTGCGCGCATTTGTTCAAAGCTAGTTGTTCAGCTTTGTTTGCTGCTCTCTCTTTCTCTCTGCTTTGATACTCTGACTCTTAGTTCTAATTGCTTTGCTTAGATATTGAAGGCTCTTTGCCTGCTTCGTGTACATTGCCTGTTCCCACTTGTCAGTTCTAAGGCATTCGCTTCTCTTTGTAGTTGTTTTGTTTCTGATGTAATTACCACTTACTCTCTCTTTGGTCCCCAGCCTATTTATTTAACAGGTTATGGGCTCATCGCACTAAAGTGCTGGATTGCACCCCACTGCGGATTGAATTGGAGCTGGCTGGATTGCCCCTCCTTTTAGCTGGACTGCTTTGTTGTGCTGGACTGCACAGCCCCCCTCTTCTTCAGCTCCTAGTACTGTGCTGGACTGCATAGTTGTCTGAAGCTGGACTGCTCCATCTTTTGCTGGACTGCAAAACCCCCTCTGCAACCTTCTCTACCTCATCCATCTGCTTTACAATGGAGGACACAAGGGTCTCTATGCCCAAGTTGGATGACAACAATTATGGGGTCTGGAGTGTTAGGATGATGGCATGCCTTGCCTTGAAGAAGGTGTCCAAGGCTATTTCAGAGGACACGGTGGACCCTGAGGATGATCTGCAAGCAAGATCCTTGCTGGTCATTCAGGTGAAGGATCACCTCCTGCCCTTCATCAAGAATGAGAAGACTGCCAAGGGCATGTGGTTGAAGCTTGAGGAGCTGCACAAGAACAAGTCCAGGGCTCGCTTGAATCTGATGCGCCAAGAGCTGGCGCAACTCAAGAAGGAGCCCAAGGAGACTGTAGCCAAGTACACTGCCCGTGCGGAGTCACTCAGGGATCAGCTTGCAGCAGCAGGGGATACCACCTCTTCTGCTGACCTGATCAGCACTATGTTGAATGGACTGCCTAAGGAGTTTGACACAGCAGTCCAAATCCTGGAGGCAGAGGACAACTCGGATCTGAGTGATGTCCTGGCCAGACTCTTGATTGCTGAAGCAAGGATGAGTAGGAAGGATGATCGTACTAGAGCTGAGGACCACGGCTCTGCTCTTGCTGGACATGGCGGCACCCCCCCATCGCGTCCAGTTCAGGCTCGTCCGGGTCAGACCACGGACAAGGACAAGAGGACCTGCTACTACTGTGGTAACGCGGGTCACATTGCAAAGGATTGTCGCAAGAAGAATTCTGACAAAGCCTCCGGGAAGTATACTCCCAAGACCCAGCCGGGTAACAACGCCACAGTCGCCACTGCCTTCACCTGCTCGGGTGGCACTGCTGCACTCACTGATGAGGACTTGCCTCCTTTGATTGGTGAAGTGACTTGGATGCTGGACTCAGGTGCTTCCCACAACGTGGCGTGGCCTAGATTGCTCTCTCACAGTGGCTTCCTTTGCAAGTTTATGGCCCCCCCCCCCGATCTTTTGCACCATGATTGGGGTCACTCCCGGTGACCAGGAGCCTGATACCCGCACCATGGAAATGACAATCCCCATTTTTAAGCGCTAAGATCCAGATCCAGATCTAGATCTTGATACTGTCTCTGTCTTCATTCCTGTTGTACATGCCCAGGCCAGTCTTTTAGGTTTTCGCTTTGCTTCCAGTTGACCTTCTTCTTTTCTGGTTGCCTCCCTGCTTTTGGCTTCTTTTTGCAGTTTCTCCCTTAGTTTGCTTCCCCTAGTTCAGTTTACACCCTTAGTTGCCTCCTTAGTTTCCCCCTCAGTTGCCTCCTTAGTCCCTCCCCCCCCCCCCCCCCCTCCCCCCCTTTTTTCTCTTAGTTTCTCGCATATTTTTCCTTTTAGTCCTCCTTAGTTTGCATCTCCTCTTTCAGTCTTCTGATCCGGTGACGGTTAGAGGTTGCAATGTTATGGCCCCCCCCTTCATAGGTCTTTTTTCTTAGTAGTTCTAGCCCCTTTTTTTTTTTAGCTGTCCCTTAGCCGTTCTTGTCTTTTTCTTTGGTCTTTTCTCCTTGGTCACAAAGGGCTAGGTTTTATCAGTTGCGCCTTTTCCTGGTTCCCCCCTTTGTACAAAAAAAAAAAAAAAAAAAAACACGGGAGACCGCGATCTGCTTGTGAACATCAGACACCTGGATACACCACTCCAATTCAGGTTTGCTGACGGAGTGGGACATCGGGCAGAGTACGCTGGCGACCTCTTCCTGGAATCTGTAAATGGAGAGTATGTTCAGCTGCAGAATGTCCATTATGTCCCTGCGTCTGCCAAAAATCTGATCTCCCTCTCAAGCGTTATGCGGAACGGAGCTCAGATAGAATACTGGGACGACACACATTGTATCTTTGCCAAGAATAGTGTGCGCATCGAAGGGGTTTGCATCAACGGCGTGTATGAGGTGGAGGGGATGGTGCCCGAGGCAGACATGCCAGTTGCTCCTCTTTTTACTGACGGTACTGTGTGCGCTGCAGTTGAGACGCCGGAGCTTTGGCATGCCAGGTTTGATCATCTGGGGATGACAAACTTGGCCACTCTGCAGGCCAAGCAATTGTTACATGGCATGAAGGTAGAAGCTGAGGCATTCAAGGACTTCAAGGATCCCTGCGAGGCTTGCGTGCTGTCGAAGCAGACCCGCGATCCTTTTCCTGCCAGTAAGTCAGCACCTGTTAAGGGATTGCTTCATGTGGACCTATGTGGTCCTATCACACCTGCCTCTCTAGGGCAGAGCAAGTACTTCCTGGGTGTGTTGGAGGACCACTCCAGGTACAGCTTTGTCATCATGCTGAAGACCAAGGACCAGGCATCAGCAGACTTGCATGACCTCATTCTCATGCTGCAGACTCAACATGGCATCACTGTCAAGATAGTGCGCTCGGACAGAGGAGGAGAATTTTGCAATGGTGAACTCGCTGCCTTCTTTGCTTCCAGAGGGATTGTCCATCAAAAGACAGCCCCTTACAGCCCCGAGAGCTATGGCGCGGCGGAGCGTTTGAACAGGACCCTAATGGAAAAGGTTAGGGCCCTACTCCTTCACAGTGGTGCCCCCTTCTACCTTTGGGCTGAGGGCCTACAGACAGCTAACACCTTAAGGAATGCCTCCCCAGTCAGTGGCCGGGAGCTTACGCCTCACCAGCTGCTGACAGGGTCAGTCCCAGAAGTATCCCACTTCAAGATTTTTGGGTGCAAGGCCTTTGCCCATGTGCCCAAGCTGAAGCGGCGCAAGCTGGATGCTGTAAGCAGACCAGGTGTCTTCATTGGGTACGAGGCCAACTCCAAGGCATACCGGATCCTGGATCCAGACGGCAAGACTGTGCGAGTGGCTCGGGATGTTACCTTCCATGAGGGTGTCTTCCCATACAACACGCCGACGCCACCGGCCCATATGAATGATGAGCCACTGTGCATTGTAGACATCAAGCTGGAACCTGATGAGGAACCAGTTAGTGAACCTTCTGGCATCTCACCAGCGGCACCCACTACCCCGACGGATGAAGCTGACAGTGAGGACGAAGACTTGCCCCCTTTGCACATGGATACTGACTCAGATGAGGAAGATGAGGACATTGCTCCACTGCCTACTCAAGATGCACCTCCTCTGCGGTGATCATCTAGACTCAGGCAGGCACCTTCAGAGTGGTGGGCCAGCTCAGCTGCTGTTGTTGAACTTCAGCCTGAGCCAGTGTCTTTGAAGGAAGCTCTCGCAGGTCCCGAAGCTCAGCAGTGGAAGCTTGCAATGGATGAAGAGTATGCAGCTCTGCTCCACAACAAGACTTGGGAGGTTGAGGACAGACCCCCTGGAACCAATGTACTCCCTGTGAAGTGGATCTTCAAGAGGAAGCGAGACGCTGCCGGTAACATCGAGCGCTACAAGGCTCGCCTGGTAGTTGTTGGATGCAGGCAGCGGGAGGGTCTCGACTACAATGAGATATGTGCACCTGTAGGGAAGCACGCAACTCTGCGCACCCTCTTGGCTGTCACAGCTCACCGCGATCTTGAACTGCATCAGCTGGACGTTGCCAACGCGTTCCTCAATGGGGAACTGGAAGAGGATCTGTGGATGCAGCAACCTCCAGGTTTTGCAGTTGGGGGAAGCGACCGCGCATGCCATTTGCGCAAGACTCTCTATGGTCTGAAGCAGAGCCCCCGTGCTTGGTATGCAAACTTGCGCTCCCAGCTGGAGGCCATTGGCTTTAATGCCTCTGTGGCCGACCCTGGATTGTTCATCATGATGGCTGGCTCTGGTGACTGGACCTATGTGCTGATCCATGTGGACGACATCCTGATTGCCGGTTTAGCAGAAGGAGTCACACTGGTGAAAACCAAGCTGGCTGAAGTCTTCAAAATCAAGGACATGGGGGAATCCTCCTTCTACCTTGGTATGGACATCATCAGGGACAGAGGGATGAAAACACTCCTCTTGACTCAGAAAAGGTATGTGGCTGACCTCATGGACAAGTTTGCCTCACATGCCAAGTCAAAGAAGGTGCCACTATCCCCAGCCACCAAGCTGACCAAGGCAGGAGAGCCTATGGACCAGACTGTTGTGAGCTACAGCAAGATCATTGGGTCTCTGATGTATCTTGCAGTGTGCACCAGGCCTGACCTCTCACAATAAGTGGGAGCTTTGGCCAGGTACATGGCAAACCCCACTGAGGACCACCTGGCTGCTGCAAAGCATGTGTTGGCGTACATTTCTGGCACTCTGGACTATGGGTTGTTCTTTGGAGGCAGTGATCTGATGGAGCTTCAGGGCTACGCTGACTCAGACTTCGCTGGAGACACTGACACACGCAGGTCAACGACTGGCTACGCTTTCAGGCTGAATGTAGCTGTGGTCTCCTGGCAGAGCCGACTGCAGCCCACGGTGGCGCACTCCACCACAGAGGCTGAGTACATGGCTGCTGGTGCAGCTGTCAAGGAAGCACTCTGGTTCAGAAAGCTTCTACCTGAGTTTGGAATGGTGCTAGGAGCAGTACCTATCTACAGTGACAACCAAGCAGCCATTAAGCTGCTGAAGAACCCCATCTCCTGCGTCCGCACGAGGCATATTGATGTTGTGCACCACTTTGCGCGTGAGCGAGTGGCAAGGTCAGAGGTGACCTTCACCTACATCTCCACTGAGGAAATGGTGGCAGATAGATAACGCCTGGAGGGGCGTGGTGTTAAGGGGACCCTCCCGTACGCCGCAGCTGGGGAAAGTCACCATGGCAGACATAGTAAGTGTCACCCTCTAGGCGGGAGGGACTCCTTCATGCGACGTGTGGCAAGAATGCTGGTACAGGAGGCGGTAGATTCTCTGTGCAGCTTAGATATGAGTTTGTCTACGTGTTCGCGACTGATCCCTAAGGTGGAGAGATTGGTAATAGTTGGGATTGGTATGGTACCAGTGGTACCTATGGTGAAGACTAGGTAGTGTACAAGGAATCCTTGTTGTTGAAGGATACGTTGGAGCTCCTTATGCTGAACGCTCTTTTCCTGGAATTTGATTTGGTGGTTAGTGTCTGAGCAGTAGCCCAGTTCAACTAGGTAGGCTTTTCTTGGTTTGGATTCGTCGTCAATGAGGAGGAGATCAGGCCTGTATTTATCCCATGTGGCTTGGGGAAGATCAGGGGGTTTGAGGGTGGCTGGGGGTCTTGTGGGAATGTCGGAGGTCGCTTCACAAGTGCCTGCATCCATGTACATGGGGAGAGCCCCCAGAGCTCCTTTGGCTACTGCCTTTTGGATGAGTTGGACCGCCTTATTATGTCTGTTAATATACATTCCTTTGAAGACAGGGTGGCTGCACCCAGCAAGAATATGGCCAGCTCCGTCCTGTGCTTTGCGACAAAGAGGGCAGTTATCATCAGAGGGGGGGCTAGTGCTAGTACCATAGGGGCGTTTGTATCTGTACGCCAATTTCCTAGTCCATAAGCGTCCCCACCGAGCCTTGTGGATTTGTATTTTTTGCCACCATTTCATGTCGGTGGATTGCCAGAAACGATTACTAGCCTGAGGGAGGAGGAAGGGGTTGGCTTGCTCCCACATGGAGGCGTATATGCCCGTGGTGTTGGCATGCCCGGTGTGAAGGGGGGTGGGGAGGTTAGCCTTGATACCCTTGGTGAGATTGTTGGCCGGGTGCCGGGGGGGCTGGTCCCCATTAATAGATTTGGGGGGCTGGACAGACGGCCAATGCATATTGAGGTGCGCATGTTCCTCTGTTTTAACTGGCCCAATTACGTTGTATCCTGTCGTCGCTTCTTTCGCGAGCGTGTCTGCCTCGTCATTCCCTATGATTCCTGAGTGAGATCGGACCTTAAGCAGGCGCGTGGTAGCAGCAGCGCTGTGTCTGTTGATAATGTGGATGGCGATGTCTTGCAGGAGGTCACGGTGTTTGTTTTCCCGGGTCCTGCTGGGATGGTAAATGTGCAGGTTAATAAGCTGCAAGGAACATAAGCTGTCTGAGTAGATGGTGAGTTCTTCATCTATTTCGGAGTGTATGAGTGCTTGTTGGATTGCCACGAGTACGGCGCGATTGATGTCGGCAGTGATGCCCTGTCCGCCAGGGTCTATGCGGAGGCAACTTGAAGCGGCCCTGGGGGAGTATACGCCTGCCCCTAGGCGGAGGACGCCGTCTTTGTCTATGATGGCACTTCCATCTGTGTATAGAGCGAGGCCTGGTGCTTGTAGGATAGCATGTGTGCACGGGAGCACGGGGGGTGTTATGGGTGTGGGGTCTATCTGCATGGGGGTGGGTTGTTGTGCCCAGGTCTTAAGGAGGGAGCTAAGTGCCTTGGGTAGGTGGGTGGTAGGAAGGCCCAGTTGGGAGGGGGGGGGGACCTGGTCGTGGGATGGAAGTGGCCCCCATGTCCCTCATGGTTTGGGCCCATGTGGTGGGTGGGTTGTGGAGGTACTTGGCATGGCCAGCTGGGTTTGAGATGGCAATGAGTTTGTAGGTTCCTCTGTGTCTCTTGGCAGGGTTGAGTTTTCCCCCCGTCCAGATTAGGGAGGGGGTGAGGGGTTTGGCCTTGGGAGGCAGAGTGGCTAGTTCCATAACCCATGGGTGATTTAGGAGGGCGTTATGGGCATATGTGGGTTTGTGTGGGACCAAGAAAATGGTGCACGCGGGAATATCAAGGGTGTGAGCATGTATGGCACTGCCTAGTGCCCATCGAACAGCCTTGTGGGCCTCTTCAGGGTTCTGGCTGGTGAGGTGTGTGTTTCCCCCGTACCAAGGTTGGGTGTAGCAGTGGGGTCCTAAGCCAAATAGTTGGCCAATGGGGGTGGGGGTGTTGCCCATGGGGAGGTGGGGACTCATTAGGAGGGGTGATGTGTCAAGGTCCGTTGTCATCCCCAGGGTGGACATAGCTTTGTGTATGGCAGGGGAGACATTGGAGATGGTAGTGTCTTTGTGCTGTGATAGGAGGGTGGCTACGTCTCCAGCGAAGGTTCCTGTGCTGTGGAGGGTCCAGAGGTGGGGAGAGTGTGCCTTGGTGGTATGGTATCTGTGGTGGAGGAGGTGGAGTTGAGAGAGGGGTATATGACCGACACATTGGCCTGTTGGTGAGTAGATGTAGGTGGTGTCTCCGTTGTTGAGTTGGGGAGGGAGGTGGTGGTACCTGTCATTCAGTGTACCAGCCTGTATGTGGTATTTGCCGGGGGGGGGGATATCCCAGTCTGGGTGGTGGTCTGCCGTGTTAATGATGAGGTTTTGCCTGAGTTCGCTATACCATTTGGCATCAAACTCTCCTCCCTCCGCCCACTGTCCTTGTTGTTGGAGGTTAGTGAGGTGGAGGTCTTGTCTGGGTGGAATGGAGGGGGAGGGGGCTTTGGGGGTAGATTCAGTGTTGTAGGCATGGAGGAGTTCCTGATATCTGGTGGGGCCAACCAGCAGGGTAATTTGTTCCTCTGTGAGATGGACGGGGGACCAAGTGACCACAATGGAGGTGGCAGAGGAGTAGGTGTGGGAATGCACGGGGAGGCCAGCAGATATGTAACAAGGGAGATGGTGGCAGAGAATGGTGCAAGGGGCTTTCTGGACCCTCCAATATCTGTGATGGGGGGTTTCTCGAGGTTCGTTAGCCTTCCTCTTTTGGGCTCTGAAGCCCAGGAGGTGGGTCAGGCTGTGTTGGTTTCCATATAGGAGGTGGAGGAGCTTGGCTGGGGTTGGGGGAGCAAGAAGGTCTGGGGTAGAGACAGCATGCACCAGGTCGTCGGGGGAGCTGTTCTTACGGATGGTGTGGTGTTTATAGTAGGAGGCGTCAGTACATTTGTGGGTGTCATTTCTGATGAATCGCATTCTGGCAGTCCAAGCAATCTTGGGGTCAGTGCTCCAGGCTTGAGCATACTTGGTGGGGTGAAGATAGGACTCTCTGGCCCACCACATGTGTGCATTGGAGGCAGGGATCTCCTCGATATTATGCGTGGGGGGCTGTGTTGTGGTTGGGGTAAGGATGCCGGCACTGGGGGTCAAGGGTCGGGGCGGTATGGGGGCGGTGTCCCAGTTGTTAAGGTGGTGGCTGGTAGTATATGTGGAGAACTTGGTAATGTGCCATTGGGGAATGCGTAGGTGTATGGGGAGGGTCCTCGATGCCAAGGGCAGGGGGCTGTGGCAGGAGTAGGGTTGAGGTGGGCTTCCAGGTGGGGGTGGAGAGCACAGTCGTAGGCTGAGTCTGTTGAGGGCAACTTTATGCCTAGTGGAGACTCTGGTGCCATAGGTGTGGGAGAGGGTATTGTATGGGATGATTGTGGTCCCATCAGGGCTCACAATGTCAGCTAGGGAAGTAATGCCCAAGGGGATGAGGGTTTTGAGAAGGTTGGGGGGAATGGTGTGTTGGGGTAAGTCCGGGAGGGAGTCTTGAAGGGGGTTGAGTAGGGTTTCATCCTCCATATGGATTTGGATGGAGGCTCTTTTGAGGATGTGCATTTGCCTAGCCAAGGTGAAGTACTGAAGTGTATGGCTGGGCAAGGTATGAGGATCCATACCCTGGAGCATAGTAGCTTCTTTGTGGAGGAGGGCTGTAGTGAGCCTGCCTAGTTTCCCCGTGTCGTTGAGGGACCTAGTGAGGTGGGCTGCTGTAATTTGAGCATAGTCCACCATTAGGGAGGGGATACCCAATCCTGCCTGTCCCAGGGGGAGGCAGACACTAGCAGTTGGGAATGAGGGGTGTAGGTCACAGCATTTTTTAGCCAGGGTCCATAAGGCCTTGTCTAAGATGCCTATATCCGAGTAGCTGTAGGGTGCTACGGTCATAGGGTAGGTGATGGCAGGCTTAATACACGTGGTGATGAGTCTGAGACATTGGAGAGGGGTGGCGCCTTTTGGTTTGGCAGTGGTGAGGATTTGGTGTCCTTTACTATGTATGAGGGCCAAGGCTTGTTTCATGAGGGGTCTCCAGTTTAGGGTGAGGCTAACCGGCACCCCTAGATACTTGTATGGTTCATTTGGGGGAAGGTATGTAGCCCATGTGTCGTTAATGAGGATGGTGTTGTGGAGAAGTTTGGTTAGGGCCTTGTGGTTGGTGGGATCCTTGGGGTGGGAGCCATGCAATATGCCAGTGATCATGCATTTACCCCCGTTAAGAGGAATCCCAGACCAAGTACTGAATTGTTGCACTTTAAGGCATTGTACCTTGAGGTTGTCTGCTGTGTTAGTGACCACACTGGTGTCATCAGCATATCCTAGGCTACCTGTTTTATCTTGGTTAGTATTGGATGTTGAGGTTATGCCTTGCGTGTATCCTCTGCCCCCGGCTTGTAGCCATCTGAGGAGAGGTTCGATGAAGATGATGAAGAGTAGGGGGGAGAGGGTGTCACCTTGGATGGTGCCTCTTGTGATTTGAATTGGTTTGCCTTGAGTGTTGTTGAGGTACATGTGGGTAGTATTTTTTTTTTTTTTTTTTTTTACAAAGGGGGGAACCAGGAAAAGGCGCAACTGATAAAACCTAGCCCTTTGTGACCAAGGAGAAAAGACCAAAGAAAAAGTCAAGAACGGCTAAGGGACAGCTAAGGGACGGACACCACCTGGGCGACGTAAGGGACAAAGGAGGACGGGAACAGAAGACAAACAAACCAGAGAGGCAAGGAAGAAGCCAAAAACAGGAAGCCCAAGAGAAGGGGCTGGGACTACTAAGAAAAAAGACCTATGAAGGGAGGGGCCATAACATTGCAACCTCTAATCGTCACCGGATCAGAAGACTGAAAGAGGAGATGCAAACTAAGGAGGACTAAAATGAAAACTATGCAAGAAACTAAGAGAAAAAAGGGGGGGAGGGTGGGGGGGGGGGGGGGGACTAAGGAGGCAACTGAGGAGGAAACTAAGGAGGCAACTAAGGGTGGAAACTGAACTAGGGGAAGCAAACTAAGGGAGAAACTGCAAAAACAAGCCAAAAGCAGGGAGGCAACCAGAAAAGAAGAAAGACAACTGGAAGCAAAGCAAAAACCTAAAAGACTGGTCTGGGCATGTACAACAAGAATGAAGACAGAGACAGTATCAAGATCTAGATCTTGATCTGGATCTTAGCGCAGATCTGGACCTTGATCTTGTTCCAGATCTAGCCCCAGATCTGGAACGTTGTCGAGTGCTGTGTCCAAATCTGGAACCTGATCCTGATCTGGGGCAGGGTCTTGATCTTGGGCTTGGGCTCGATCTAGGTCAGGGTCAAGATCGGGGCCTAGAGCTGGGGCTTGGGCTGGACCTAGGTCAGGGTCTAGAACAGGGTCTAGAGCTCGGGAATGGGCTGGGTCTGGGTAAGGGTCTAGAGCAAGGTCTAGATCCGGGTAATGGGCTGGATCTGGGGCAGGGTCTAGATCAGGGTCTAGAACTAGGGCTTGGGCTAGGTCTGGGATTGGGTCTGGGATTGTAGGGAGCGCTGGGGCCATGGGGATTGTCATTTTCATGTTGCGGGTATCAGGCTCCTGGTCACCGGGAGTGACCCCAATCATGGTGCAAAAGATCGGGGGGGTGGCCCATAAGCTTGCAAAGGAAGCCACTGTGAGAGAGCAATCTAGGCCACGCCACCAATCTTGACAGAAGGCGCCATTATCAAGGTGTCGAAGATCCGTCTGGGTGCGCATCCAGTCCCTGGCGATGGCTTGGTGAAGGTGGCCAAGGGCAAGGCAGATAGCCTTGTGGTGAAGGGGCTCAGAATGGTCCAGTCTGTCAGCCCGGGACGAACGGACCTGCCATATCGCGCCCAAGGTGGTTATACGCAGGAAGGACCACAACCTTAGGGTAGAGGGAGGAGGGGGTGTCCCGGCCAAAGGGTGATGTCGTCACCGAGGAGGAAGAAGGGGCAACGAGGAAGGCGCTGCCCACCGGTGAGGGTCTCCCAAGTGGAAAGGAGCCAGTCTATGACAGGGGCAGAATCAGGGCATTCCAAGAAAGCGTGAGACATTGTGTCAGTAGTGTGCAGCTGCAAGCAGTCAGGGCTGGAGCAGACTATGGAGGGGGGGTCGTCTTGGTTGACCCGTTGGAAGCGTCCTCGTACATGAGCAAGGAACGCATTGCAGCCCAGGGTGCCATGAAGCAAGCTCCGGCAAGTGATGGTATAAGGACGGTGGAGAGTCTTGTCAGCGAGGCGTACCCACACCTGCGAAAAGCCTGCACGTAGAGGGAGGGAGACTTGAGGTTCGTCTTGTCTGCTGGGCCTGGACGGGAGGGGCGGACATGTTGTAAGTCCACCCAAGCGTTCTGTGGGAGGTCTTCAGGGGAGGGGACTGGAATAGGGGTGACAACGAGCGCTCTCTCTGTTGCTGAGGCAATCCATCGGGATTCAAGACCACGGAGGCCTCGCAGGTCAGGGTTAGTGCTAGGGTGAGTGTCCAAGGTGGAGGGGGGTAGAATGCTCCACAGCCTGGGCCAAGCAGCACGTTCCTCGGTATAACCTGGCACAAAATGGTGGGAACTGGGGCTTTGTTGCATGATATGTTGGTGAAGAAGGGCCTGCCGTGCTTGGCGCACAGAGAGTTCAAGAAGGTTCACCTCAGTATCATCATGGAGGTGGAGACCCCATGTTGTTGGGTCCAGTTGGAGGTCCTCCCAAAGACCAACCAGCCATGGTTCCAAGAGCTCTTGCCTCTGGTGGGGGGGGAGGCCTTGCTGGATCAGCTGCTCCTCAAAGTCAGCCCATAACCATGCTTCTCGAGGTTTCTTGCGTAGGGTGATGAGCGCAGCTTGGGGGTGTCCTTGGGGGGAAGGGCAGGAAGGGTGAGAGGGTGTAACCGGCCAGAGGGCCAGACCTCCCAAAGACGGTTCTCTCCAGTGAGGGGATCTGGCCCCTCTGCAAGGGGACCAGCAGGGGCCACAGCGGGAAAGAGCTTCCATTTGGGAGGTGGAAGTTCAGGAAGGAGGACAGCATCCCGCCAGGGGTCTGGCAGGCGGAGAGGATAGTATTTTTTCCCTGTTTTATCTTGGTCGTATTGGATCAGTTGGGTTATTCCTTGCGTGATCCTCTGCTCCCTGCTTGGTAGCCATCTGGGAGATGTTCTAATGAAGAGGATGAAGAGTATGGGGAGAGGGTGTCACTTGATGTGCCTCTTGTGATTTGAATTGGTTTGCCTTGATTTGTTATTGAGTACATGTGGGGAGTACCCTCGTTGTAAATTCCTTTCACACTGTTTTCAATGACATCTAACCGGGATTTTCCAAGGGGCAACATCGTTGGAGTCCGCTTGTCATGTCCCCTCATTAAAAGCATGAAAGTCAAAGTAGGCACAACAGTCTCTTTTTGAGTGGGCCTCATCCTCGATGTCATTTCGGAGGTGGGTGGCTTCCTATGGGTGCTTCTTCTTTCTGAATCCCGCTTGGGATCACTGAGACTGTATTGGGTCCAATATTGGGCATAACTGTAATGTAACCCTGTTAGTCACATTACCCATCGTGCGTGTTGTTTAGGCCATAGGTCTGAGTGGTTTGGCTTGGTGGGGCTCCTTTCTTGCAGCATGATGTGTTGGGGTCTCCAGCAAATGGGGGTGTAGCCGGTGATCCACATAAGCCCTAAAAACATTTTATTTATGGTGTGGTGCAAGACAGGGGAGGCAGGTTGTAGTTCATTGGGATTCCGTCGTCTGGGCCAGCTGTTTTCTTTTTGCCTACGTGTTGGATGCATGTTTGGTAATTTATCGAACTCATGAGGTAGGGTAGTCTGGGGTTGGAGTGTTGGTGGGGTTGGTCCTTGTTCTAGGGAGAATGTGTCTAGCAATGGAGGCCCATGGAGGTGGTGCGGTCTGTCTGTCCTGGGGTAAGTATTGCCGGTGCCGTGTGGTGATGGGGGTCGCATCAAGTGTCCCATTGCTCCCCCAAGATGTCCTGAGGGTCATTTAGTGACGTTTTGTGTTGGCCCGGGGTTTGTCTTGGAGGTCTGGGGACCTTCGGATATATCAGTGTTTTGAAGCGTTTCTGTGGCTTTTTTAGGGTTTGTTAGGATAGTTGGTTCTGAATGCTGCTTTGCCAGTGGCGGTAGCCTGTTTGTCTGCTGTTTGTGAGAATTCTCCGGAGGGCAGTGAAGTGCCTCATCGAGTGGATATATTGATTGCATCCGAAGAGTGATGCATGGGATCTGAGGCAAGCTGGTATGGGTGGAGGGTGGTAGGATGTATTGCATGTTTCTATTAGTAGAATGGGCGTTGTGGTAGGAGTTGGGCACGGTGGTTTAGAGTTTCCTGTACGTCTAAGTTGTTGGATATGGGAGTTGATTTTGGCGTGGCTTGGCTCTCTTTCTGTTCAAGGAATGTCCCTGGGATGTGGTTTCTGTAGGGCAGGTTTCAAACATAGTGGGTGAGGGCCTCCTAATAGGTTTTCCATAATCTGGTTGCTGAATGGTCGAGTTCTAATCCGTTTTGAATGAGATGGTTTTGACTAGGTGGAGGTGGGATGGGAGAGAATTGTCTTCCTATGAGGTTTGTGGCCTTGTCCCCCATCCCTGATGGTTTGGGTGCGTTCCATGAAGAGGTAAGTGTGCTTTTCTTCAAATGGCCTTTCTAGTGGCGTTCCAATGGAGGGCGATTGCTAGACTGGGGGGGTGCCTAGTGTGTTGGGTCTATGAGGGGGGGGGTGGCAGTCAATGTCAGGGGTAGTGGAAGGTAAATAGGGGGATATTTGGTGAGGGCCATATTGTCAGGTTCCGCCGACCTCCCGTGTCTTTTCACTAATATTGGGGTGAAGGGGGTTTGGGGGCAAGGGGAGATGAGGATGGTTCATCGATTCTGCTGTGGTGCTCATGTTGCCTTCCGGTAGCATGGAGGTGGGTGCTCTAGTGGAAGGGTTGTGGGGGGGAGGTGGTTTGGAGCACATAGATATTGTGATGTTGGTCTGTGGGGGATGGCGTGGGTATTCTATCGAGGGAAAAGAGGTTGCTTCCATTCCCCTCCACAAGAGTGTGTGTGGATTGGGCTTTTTGTGTGTGTCCCTATGTATGTATGGGGCTTTGGCGTTGCTGGGTTGGGATGTGGCAATGTAGGAACGCTATGATGTGTGTAGGGGTTGGGGTGGTTTGACCGAAGTGAGTCACCAGGCAACCAGCCATTGTCTTCATTTGGCTTCATGGTGACGGGGGGGCCTAATTGCTTGTGGGTGCGGATTTGACCCCTTCCTTTACCGTTGTTGTTGCCGGGGTTTTGGCCACCTACTGTGGTGAATGGGAGTATTGGGGTAGTGTCCTTCTTGATTAATTGATGAAGGAGAGGCAGGAGATCATGTTTGGTTTCTGTAATATAGCCCATCAGGTTTGTGTCCTATGATGTGATGAGAATTACTCCAGAGCTCCTCAGCCCTCTGCAGTGAGGAGTAGAAAATGTAGGTTATCCATTATGTCGTCTTGGGGGGACCCGGGCCCAATGGTGGTGGGTTGTTGGGCAGTCATTAATCCTTAGGGGTAAAAGGAATGGTTGCTTAAAGCATGTTTGTTTGCTTCTTCGCCTTTGGGGGGGGGGGGGGGGGGGCTCCCTTGGAATTGGTGTTGGTAGAGGTGGGGGGAAAAGATTTTGTGGATTGCTGTTTGTTTGAGTTAATGTTGGGGGCCCCCAGGTTTTGGCTAGTGTTTTCAGAATGCTTGTTTTTTGGGTGCCTGAATTTTTTGTGGTGGGTTGGGGTGCTCCTGTGGTACCAACGTTTCTTCAGGTTGGTGACAGTTAAGGGGCAGCATCTCCTGTCCTTCTCAAGTCCAATTTGCGTGTTGGTGGGGGATGTGCGATCGGCGGCTGGCGTCCTTCACATGGGTATCTTCTATGTTGGGTTTGTAAGGCATGGTTTTTGGAGGCGTTTGTAGTAGGGGTCGTGTCTATAGTATCCCGTCGCAACGTCAATGGTATTGGGGGTTCCAAAAATCTCATGTCTGCGCCCTCTTTTTTAAGGCTGAAGCACTGTTTCCCTATATTGGGGCCTGCCAGGCTCCCCTCCCGGTGTGGAGTCCAAGGGGATTGGCATAGGTTTTCTTTTCTGCGTCTATCCATACCAATTTTTGGTATTTTTAGACAACCAGCATGTTTTGAGGCGATTTGGGATGTTGGTGTAGTGGAAGATCATTTACTACACTGTGTCCTTTCAGACTTAGGATATTTTGGTCTTTGCTACTGCCAGGTCGATCCCAAGTTGTAGGTTTCATCATGGATAAGGTTCGTGCGTGGTTTGGGTGTTCCGGATTATAGTCAGGTTGTTACGATTCGGTGAAGTATTTCCCATTTCGTGGGGCTCTCTGTGTGCATGTAGGCCTTCATCAGCATATTTAGTAATTCCCCCTGCGAGTGATGAAGTGGTTTCGTCCAACACACAGGTCATTACGGGGTTGCTCTTGAGTAATCCGGTGATGGTCTCGCCCCCAAATTTGAATATTTTTTTTTTCTGTGTCTACTATGGTCCCCGAGATAGGGCCTTGATGGCGTTGGGGGGCACTTGGCAGTGGCATCGAATTTGTTTCTCAATGTATGGTAGGATAAGCACTCAGGTTGGGTCCCTAAAGGCAACATCTCCCATATACGCAGTCCTTCGTGTGTTTGGGGGGAGGTGCGTTGGGTGAGCTGGTGTCCTCCATCATGGTATATTCCAGTTGTTCCGTAGGCATGGATATCGGAGGGGTTGTATCTTTGGTAACAGAGCCGACTCATTTCCACGCTGGAATTGGGGGGGGTCCAAAAACCTATGTCTGCGCTCTCATCTATAAAATAAGGATATGTTTTGCCCATATTTGCCTGCCATGCGCCCGGTGTGGAGTCCAAGGGGTTAGTCGAGGGTTTTTCTGATTCTATCCAATACGCAGTGTTATGGTATTGTTTTGAGGCAGCCCGGCCTGTCCATATCGGTTGGGGGGGTGGTAAAAAGTGCCAGATACATTTATTAGTCCTTGTAGACGTTCCAGGATTTGTTTTTTTTTGCTGTAACCAGGTAGATTCAAGTTTGTAGGACTCATCCGAGAAGGTTGTGGGGATTGGTGTGTTCAGGTTTAATCGGGTTGTGCAATTTGTGTCGTATGCCCATCTGGGGGATTCAGTGTGCATGTAGGCCTGCATCACACAATTTGAAAAATTTCTCCCGCTGAAGAGGTGAAGTGAAGCGGCCTAACACCCTCTGTCGCTATAACGGGTTGCTTTGAGTAGTTGGTGATGTCTCGCCCGCAAATTTTGATGATAATTTCCCCTGTTTTGACAGAGGTCCCCGAGGTGGGCATTGAGGGCGGTGCACTTGGCATTGGCTTGAGATTTGGTTTCTCAATGTTGGGTATGAATAGTGCTGGGGCCGGATTGTGGGCTGGCCTTGCTGACGGGGTGCGCGTTTCCCTCCTCTACATTTCGGTTCATGGGGGGGGCTGGAGACTGCAATCGTTGCGTAATTTTTGAATAATTTTTGTCCCTAGTCAGTTGGGTCCAGGAGACAGTTCTTTATTTTTTTGTGGCGTTGCCCCGAGGCAACCGTCTCTGTAAGGAGACCTGTAGGCCATCCATGTACCACTGAAGAATGGTTCCAAAGGAGCCACCAATGACCGAGTTGATCCGAATCAAGAGGGGTGTGTGTGCCACTATCCCAGGACGAGTCCAGTATTTGGCTTAGTGGTACTATTTGTGAGGGAGAGGTGGGGAGGGGGCTGATGGGTCCTGGTTGGTAGTACGCTCTATTACAAATTGAGGTGCCAAGAGGGTCTCATTTATACAACCAGGTAGAGATCCTTCTAAGAACTATTTGGTCCGCCAATATTTAAAAGGCAGATCGCAATGTAGGCGGGTTGCGGATATCATGAGGAGAGTAGGCCAGGCTGGGGCAGTGCCTGTTCTCCATTAAGGTTGCTCCCTGCTGTCAAGTGGTGGGGGATGGCGTGGGGGGGCTTGGGTGCAAGGTCCCTTCATCTCCTAGAGCCTCCCCTCCCACTGTCCTGCCTACTCCATGGGGTGTCGTGAGCCCTGGCCATCTGGGTGGTAGGTTGTTGGTTGAGGCTAGGTGGGGGTGGTAACTCAGGGTAAGGCCATAGGGGGTGGTGTAGACGCAGGGTATAGGATAGTTGTGGTGTGGTAGACTCGGGGTAGGGCATAGGGTGGGGGTGGTAGACTCATGGGTAGAGGCTAGGTTGGGAATGGTAACATTAGGGTAGAGAATAGGGTTGGGTTTGGTCGACTCAGGTTGCGGCATAGGTTGGGGGTGGTAGCTCAGGGTATAGGCATATGTTTGGGGGTGGTAGACCTCATGGGTAGAGGCATGAGTTTGGGGTTGTAGACTCTCACGGTAGAGGCATGAGTGGGGGTGTAACTCACGAGAGGCCTAGTTTGGGGGTGTACGACTCAGGTTGAGGCTTAGGGTTGGGGTGGTAGACTCATGGTAGAGCAAATTAGTTGGGGTGGTAGACCACGGTAAAGGCCTCGGTTGGGGTGGTAGACTCAGGGTGGGAATTTGGTTGGGGGTGGTAGAATCAGGTAGAGGCATAAGGTGGGGGTGGTAGACTCAGGTAAAGGCTCGGTTGGGGGGGTAGACTCAGGGTAGAGGCACGGTTGGGGTGGTGACTCAGGGTATAGGCTAGGTTGGTGGTGGTAACTCCGGGTAGAGGCATCGGTTGGGGGTGGTAGACTCTCCGGGGTGGGCAACGTTGGGGGTGGTACTCAGGTGTAGAGGCATAGGTGGGGGTGGGAGAACCTCAGTGAGGCAAGGGTGTGGTTGTAGAACTCAGGGTAGGAGGCATAGGTGGGGTTGTAGAAACCTCACTAGAGCCATAGGTCGGGGTGGTAGCTCAGGGTGTAGGAATTGGTTGGGGTGGAGACTCAGGGTAGAGTCATAGGTTGGGGGTGGTAGACTTCGGTGTAGAGGCATCGTTGGGGGGGGTAGACTCAGGGTAGAGGCATAGTGTGGGGGTGGTAGACCAGGGTAGAGGCCTTTGGTCGGGGGGTAGACTCCGGGTAGAAGGCATAGGCTGGGGTGTAGACCGCAGGGTAGAGCAATGGTTGGGGGTGTTAGACTCGGGTAGAGGCATAATAGGGTTTTTGGGTGTAGACCTCAGGTATAAAAGCATAGTTTGGGGTGGTAGACTTAGGGTAGAGGCATAGGTTGGGGTTGGTAGACTCGGGGTAGAGGCATTGTTGGGGTGGTAGACCCAGTGTAGAGGCTAGTTTGGGGGTGGTACTCAGGGTAGAGGCATGAGTTGGGGGTTGGTACTCACGGTAAGAGGCATAGGTGGGGGTGGTAACTCCGGGTAGAGGCATGGTTGCGGTGTATAGACCAGGGTAGAGGCATGAGTTGGGGTGGTAGAACTACGGTAGAGGCATAGGTCGGGGGTGTGTAGACCGGGTGAGGAATGGGTTGGGTGGTGACGCGGGTAGAGGCATGAGTTGGGGGTTGTAAATCACGGTAGAACTGGCATAGGCTGGGGTGGTAGACTAAGGTAGAGGCATAGGTTGGGGGGGTGGTAGACTTATGGTAGAGGATAGGTTGGGGTGGTAGACTCGGGGAGAGGCATAGGTTGGGGGTGGTAGACCAGGGTAGAGGCCATAGGTTTGGGGGGGTAGACTTAGGGTAATGCATGATTTTGGGGTGTAGAGACTGCAACTGTAAGAGGCATAGTTGGGGTGGTGAGACTCAGGTAAGGATTGGTTGGGGTGGTAGACTCAGGGTAGAGGCATAGGATGTGGGTGTTAGACCAGGGTAGAGGCATAGGTTGTGGGTGGTAACGTATGGTTAGAGGAATAGGTTGGGGGTTGGTAGACTAGGGTAGAGGCATTGGTTGGGGTGGTAGACTCATTTTAGAGGCATAGGGTGGTGTGTGGAAAACTCAGGGTATAGGCATAGTTTTGGGGGTGGTAGACCTCAGGGTAGAGCATAGGTTGGTGTGGTAGATCTCAGGGTAGAGGCATAGGGTGGTGGTGGGTAGACTTCAGGGTAGAGGCCATATGTTGAGGGTGTAGACTTATGGTAGCGGCTTGGTTTGGGGGTGGTACCTCGGGGTAGAGGCGATAGTTTGGGGGTGTTAGACTCAGGTGAGAGGCATAGGTTGGGGGTGGGGAGACTTTAGGGTAAGGCATGAGTGGGGGTGGTAAGACCTCACTGTAGGGCATATTTTGGGGGTTTTAACTTCAGGGTAGAGGTGCATCTGTTTGGGGGTGGTGACTCAAGGTAGAGGCATGAGTTGGGGGTGGTAGACTCACGGTGTGCATAGGTCGGGGGTTTGACTCGGGTAGAGAATTGGTTGTGGGGGGGTGTAGACTCGGTAGGGCAGAGGGTGGGTGGGTGGTAGACTCGGGTAGAGGGGCATCGGTTGGGGGTTGTAGACTCAGGTAGAGGCATAGGGTGGGGTGGTAGACTCAGGGTATAGGCCTTGGGTCGGGGTAACTCAGGGTAGAGGGCATAGTCTGGGGGTGGTATACGCAGGGTATAGCAAGGCTGGGTGTGGTAGACTTTCGGGGTAGAGGCATTGGTGGGGGTGGTGACTCGGGTAGAGGCATAGGTTGGGGTGGTACTTAGGGTATAGGAATAGTTGGGTTGGTAGACTCGGGTTAGAGGCATAGGTTGGGGGTTGTTAGCTCAGGGTAGAGGCATAGGTTGGGGGTGGTAGACTCATGTAGAGCATTATTGGGGTGGTGGACTCCGGTCATGCATAGGTTGGGGAGTGGGATAGTCCAGGGTAGAGCATAGGGTGGGGTGGTAACTTCAGGTTAGAGGCCTAATGTGGGGGTGGTAAGAATCACGGAGAGGCATAGGTCCGGGGGTTGTAGAACTCAGGGTAGAGGGAATTGGTTGGTGGTGGTATACCTCAGGTAAGGCATGAGTTGGGGTGGTAGACTCCATCGTAAGTCTCGGGTGGGAAGGTAGACTGTGTAGGGTGAGGCATAGGGTTGGGGGTATACTTTAATGGTAGAGGAATAGTTTGTGTTTGGTAACTTGGGGGTAGAGTCATAGGTTGGGGGTGGGTATACTCAGGGTAAGAGGCATAGGTTGGGGGTGGTGAGACTTAAGGGTAAGAGGCATGAAGTTGGGGGGGTGTTATACCTCACGAGTAGAGGCATATGTTTGGGTGGTGGTAGAACTCGGGGTAAGGCAATAGGGTGGGGTGGTAGAACCTCAGTGGATGGCATGGAGTTTGGGGTGAACTCACATTAGAGGCATAGTCCGGGGTGGTAGAACTCAGGTATAGGAATTTGGTTGGGGTGTGGTAGACTCAGGGTAGAGCATAGGTGGGGGTGGTAGACTCAGGGAGAGGCATCGGTTGGGGGTGGTTAGACCTCAGGGTAGGGCTAGGTTGGTGGTGGTAGACTCGGGTAGAGGCCTTGGTCGGGTGTGGGTAGACTCAGGGTAGAGGCCTGGGTCGGGGTGGTAGCTCAGGGTATAGTCATAGGGTGGGGTGGTAGACTCGGGTAGAGGCATAGGGGGGGTGGTAGACTCCAAGGGTAGATTGCATAGGTTGGGGTGGTAGACTAGGGTAGAAGGAATAGGTTGGGGTTGGTAGACCAAGGTTAGAGGCAATCGGTTGGGTGGTTGTAGACTCGGGTTAGAGCCATGAGTTGGGGGTGGTGACTCACGTAGAGGCATAGGGTGGGGTGGTAACTCAGGGTTATAGGCATAGGGTGGGGTGGTGGTAACTCAGGTAGAGGCATCGGTTGGGGTTGGTATACCTCAGGGTAGGCAAAGAGTTTGGGGGTGGTAGACTCACGGTAGAGGCATAGGTTGGGGGTGGTAGACTCAGGGTAGAGGCATAGGGTGGGGGTGGTAGACTCAGTGTAGAGGCATTAGTTGGGGGGGGTATACTCACGGTTATAGGCATGGTCGGGGGGTGGTAAGACTCGGGTAGAGGAATTGGTTGGTGGTGGGTAGATCAAGGGTAGAGGCATAGGGTGGGGTGTAACCTGGTAGAGGCAGCGTTGGGGGGTGGTAGACTCCGTGGAGAAGCATATGGTGGGGTGGTAGACTCAGGGTAGAGGCCTTGGTCGGGGTAGTAGGATCCGGGTAGAGGCATAGGCCTGGGTGGTAGACTCGGGTAGAGGCTAGCTGGGTGTGAAGTACTCGGGTAGAGGCATAAGGTGGAGGGTGGTAGACTCAGGGTAAAGGCATAGGTTGGGGGTGTAGACTTAGGGTAGAGGAATGGTCTGGGGTGTGGTAGACTCCGGGTAGAGGCCATTGGTTGGGGGGGTACCTCAGGTTAGAGGAATAGGTTGTGGGTGGTAGACTCAGGGTAGAGGCATAGTTGGGGGTGGTAGACTCACGGTAGAGGCATAGGTTGGGGCGTGGGTATACTCAGGTAAGATGCATAGGGTGGGGGGTGGGTAATACTCAGGTAAGGCATGAGTTGGTAGTTGGTAGACTCACGGTAAAGGTAGTCGGGTGGTGGTAGACTCTGGTGAGGAATTGGTGGGGTGGTAGACTCAGGGTAGAGCATGAGTTGGGGTGTAGACTCACGGTAGAGGCAGGGTGGGAAGGTGACTCAGATTGGTAGAGGCTATGGTGGGGGTGTTAGAATTATTGTAGAGGAAAGGGTTGGTTTTGGGTAGACCGGGGTAGATGCCTAGTTTTGGGGTGGCAAACTCAGGTAGAGGCATAGGGTGGGGTGGTAGACTTATGGTAGAGGCCAATGAGTTGGGGGTGGTAGACTCAACCGGTAGAGCATAGGTTGGGGGTGGTAGACTCAGGGTCAGAAAGGCTAGGGTGGGGGTAGTTAGACCTCATGGTAGAGTCTGAGTTGGGGGGTTGGGTGGGTAGACTCACGGTAGAGGCCTAGGTCGTTGGGGGTAGACTCGGGTAGAGGAATGGTTGGGGGGGTGACTCAGGGTAGAGGCATAGGTTGGGGTTGTATACTCGGGTAGAGGCCGTGGGGTTGGTAGACTCAGGTAGGTCATAGGGTTTGGGGTGGTAACTCAGGGTAGAGGTCTTGTCGGGAGTGGTATACTCAGGGTAGAGGCATAGCTGGGTGTGTTGGTAGACTCAGGGTAGAGTAGGGTGGGGGGGTAGACTCGGGTACGAGGCATAGGTGGGGGTGGTAGACTCAGGGTAGAGGCATAGGTTGGGGTGGTAGACTTAGGGTAGAGGAATAGGTTGGGGTTGGTAGACTCAGGGTAGAGGCATAGGTGGGGGTGGTAGACTCAGGGTAGAGGCAGTAGTTTGTGGGTGGTAACTCCCGGTAGTGCATAGGTTGGGGTTGGTAGACCTCAATGGTAGGCGGCAAGGGTGGGGTGTTAGACTCAGGGTAGAGGCAGAGGTTGGGGGTGGTAGACTCAGGTAGAGGCAATGAGTTTTGGTGGGTGGTAGACTCACGGTAAGGCATAGGTTGGGGGTGGTTAGAAGACTCGGGGTAGAGGCAAGGGTGGGGTGGTAGACTCAGGGTAGAGGCCTTCATTTGGGGGTGGTAGAACTCACTGTAGAGGCATAGATCGGGGTGGGTTGACTCAGTTTAGAGGATTGGTGGGGGTGGTAGACTCAGTGGTAGAGGCATAGGGTGGGGGTGGTAGACTCAGGGTAGAGTCATCGGTTGGGGGTGGTAGACGCGGGGTAGAGGCATAGGTGGTGGGTGGTAGACTTCATGGTAGAGGCCATTGGGGTCCGGGGTGGTAGACCAGGGTTAGAGGCATAGGCTGGGGGTGGTAACTCAGGGGTGCGTCTAGGGTGGGGGGTGGGTAGACCTCGGGGAGAGCAATGGGTGAGTGGTAGACTCAGGGTAGATGCAGGGTGGGTGGTAGACTATTTATAGGCATAGTTTTGGGGTTGGCAGACTCGGGGTAAGGCTAGGTTGTGGGTGGTAGACGCAGGAGAGGCATAGGTGTGGGGGTGGTAGACTCAGGGTAGAGGCATGTGTTGAGGGTGGTAGACTCACGGTAGAGGCATAGGTTGGGGGTGGTAAGACTCAGGGTAGAGGCATAGGGTGGGGGTGGTAGACTCAGGGTAGAGGCATGAGTTGGGGGTGGTAGTCTCACGGTAGAGGCATAGGTCGGGGTGGTAGACTCAGGGTAAAAAAAAAAAGGAATTATTTGGGGGTGGTAGAACTCAGTGTAAGGCAGAGTTGGGGGTGTTCGACTCGGGTAGAGGCATCGGTTGGGTGTGGTGACTCATGGTAGAGCATAGGGTGGGGGTGGTAGACTCAGGGTAGAGGCCTTGGGTCGGGGTGGTAGAGACCAGGTAGAGGCATAGGCTGGGGGGTGGTAGACTCAGGGTAATGCATGGTTGTGTGTGGTAGACTCAGTGGTAAGAGGCCGTGGTCGTGGGTGGTAGCTCACTCAGAGGTAGAGGCATAGGTTTGGGGTGGTAGACTCAGGGGAGAGGATAGGTTGAGGGTGGTGTAACACAGGGTAGAGGCATAGTTGGGGGTGGTAGACTCAGGGTAAGGCATAGGTTGGGGGTGTAGACTCAGGTAGAGCCTAGGTTGGGGGGGGTAACTCAGTAGAGGCATAGTGTGTTTGGGTGTGTAACTCAGTAGAGCATAGGGTTTGGGGGTGGTAGACTCCGTACCTGTAAAGTACCAATCCACTCAGGCTTTTGAGGAGTCCAAGCCCGCCGTGGCTCTCCAGATGATTGATCTCTAGCCAAGTACAAGGGGGAAAAAACGGATTGAGTGTTGGTTCTTAAACCAGGAAAGCTGAGATAAACAGTTGAGGGCATGAAGATGAGATAAAGGGGGCTCTGGCTGCTGGTCGAGAAGGACGTGGGTCTAACATCTCTAGAGTTAAGGTGATGGTTGCATATATGATCAGTGACAGCGGGCAGGCTAGGCAACGACAGCAGTCTCTCGAGGGTATGATCGTGTTGTCGGCGGCCATTTTTTACGGTCTAGGGATGATGATAATAATTATTGATGGTGTGTGGCAGGCAGGTAAGATCGTGGCTCCTATGAGTTTGATAGGTAGCTCGAGACTTGTCGTGAGCATGAGGTTGATCGGGGAGTGAGATTTGGAGCCCCGTAGGGCGAGACGCATCGTATTGGTTATGGTTAGTGTTAGGATAGAAAGCAGAAAGGGGCATGTGCCTGTGAGCAGAAGTTGAGTAAGGGAAGAGAGCAGCGTAAGAGAAGAGAGCAGCGTATTGAGTGAGCATCAGGGCCGTGTTGCTAGGATAGCGGGAGGCACACTGGAGGGAAACGGGGTGGAGAGGAGCGCATTGACTCCTACTATCCGCGTAAATCTGATTCCGCGTAGCTTTGAGGTCGCAGATTGGGGACCAACCTGTGCTTCCGTTCTCCTGGCTATGAAGTCGGTGCGTGGGGGTAACAGAGCGCGTGGGGGGTGTTTCGAAAGTGGATTGGTATTGTCGAGTGGATTTGAAAAACTGGCAGAAATTAGCAGGGTCCATGAATTGATTGGCGCCGCGAACAGTGGTTGTCAAGGGTCGGCAATAAGAGGCGTTAAGCCCTAGGGTGCTCCAGTTCATTTGGTGACTGGCAGCGTCCCGATTTGAAAGAGCAGGTGTCTGTCCTGGGGTCCTGCATGGGGGAAAAGGGGATTCGTTAGTGAGTTTCTCGATTGCATGGAGTATTCGCTCCTGGCAGCGACCATCAAGAATGCGCCAGGGATGTGCGCTTCGCATCCCCCCCTGTTGGGAAGTCCGGGGAGAGGCGCATTCTGTCCGGTAGTGCATACTTTCGGCTGCCCAGAGGTGCAGCTCGCTACCAAAGTAACCGTCTACCACCCTGCGACCACAGAAGTTGCTGCGAGTCGCGTCAGATTTTGTAGACGGCGACTTAGATAGCAGCATTGCCTCTGCGAAAGCATGAGCTCCTGTTTGGTTGCTGTTTCGGGAAGAGTTGACCGAAACTGCTTGGAACAGAGAGCAGGTGGAAGCATTCGATAGCGCAGACGCAGGAGAATGCGAATATGCTACGCGAATGCTAAGAAGGAAAATGAGCAGCGAGAAAGTTACATCGGAAGTTAGAATGTTGAGAAGTCAATCTAGTGGTAACAAGATGGTGGCAGATGTACTCACTAAAATCCTGCCTGGGTGCAAGTTTGAGTTGTGCAGGCTCGGGTTGGGAGTTACCAACAAGTAGGAACATTCAGTCAGTCACGAGTGGGAGTGTTAGAATCTCAGTTAGCACTTGCCTTGTGATATTTGATGTCGGACTAGACTTCATGTGATGTTAATTAGGTAAAGGCAAAACGCTGCCCCCAGGGGGATTCGAACCCTTGTCGAATCTCCGAATAGCTCATGGCGCTACATTACTGAGCCAGTAGTAATATTCTGTAACGTGTTTTGTGAGTACGAGTTAGCGGTGGTGGCCAACCGGTTGTTACCGCCCGATGGCCGTTTTAGGGATGCTTCGCGGTAGCTACTGAAGGAATCTACCGGTGGAATCTTCCAAAGATGCCTTCCGTAGATTCCCTCCCGAACAGTATATAAAAGGGGACTCACGAGGCAGAGTACTACTTACTCTCTCTCTGGTCCCCATGTAAGATTTACTGTCCTACTGCCATTACTGCGTCTCTTGCTATGATCTTTGGTGCTCCAGAAAGCTGAGACTCGCGCGCATTTGTTCGCGCGCATCTGACCGAGCGAATCTGTTCGCGCGCATCTGACTGCGCGCATTTGTTCAAAGCTAGTTGTTCAGCTTCGTTTGCTGCTCTCTCTTTCTCTCTGCTTTGATACTCTGACTCTTAGTTCTAATTGCTTTGCTTAGATATTGAAGGCTCTTTGCCTGCTTTGTGTACATTGCCTGTTCCCACTTGTCAGTTCTAAGGCATTCGCTTCTCTTTGTAGTTGTTTTGTTTCTGATGTAATTACCACTTACTCTCTCTCTGGTCCCCAGCCTATTTATTTTACATCTGAGCCCCTTCACCACAAGGCTATCTGCCTTGCCCTTGGCCACCTTCACCAAGCCATCGCCAGGGACTGGATGCGCACCCAGACGGATCTTCGACACCTTGATAATGGCGCCTTCTGTCAAGATTGGTGGCGTGGCCTAGATTGCTCTCTCACAGTGGCTTCCTTTGCAAGCTTATGGGCCACCCCCCCGATCTTTTGCACCATGATTGGGGTCACTACCGGTGACCAGGAGCCTGATACCCGCAACATGGAAATGACAATCCCCATGGCCCCAGCGCTCCCTACAATTCCAGACCCAATCCCAGACCCAGCCAAAGCCCTAGTTCTAGACCCTGATCTAGACCCTGCCCCAGATCCAGCCCATTACCAGGATCTAGACCTTGCTCTAGACCTTGACCCAGACCCAGCCCATTCCCGAGCTCTAGACCCTGATCTAGACCCTGACCTAGGTCAAGCCCAAGCCCCAGCTCTAGGTTCCGATCCTGACCCTGACCTAGATCCAGCCCAAGCCCAAGATCAAGACCCTGTCCTAGATCAGGATCAGGTTCCAGATTTGGACACAGCACTCGACAACGTTCCAGATCTGGGGCTAGATCTAGACCAAGATCAAGGTCCAGATCTGCGCTAAGATCCAGATCAAGATCTAGATCTTGATACTGTCTCTGTCTTCATTCCTGTTGTTTACCCGCCCAGACCAGTCTTTTAGATTTTCGCTTTGCTTCCAGTTGTCTTTCTTCTTTTCTGGTTGCCTCCCTGCTTTTGGCTTGTTTTCGCAGTTTCTCCCTTAGTTTGCTTCCCCTAGTTCAGTTTTAACCCTTAGTTGCCTCCTTAGTTTCCTCCTCAGTTGCTTCTTTAGATTTTTTTTTTAGTTACCTTGTTAGTGTTATTTTTGGCCCTGTCCTGTTTTTTGTTGCATGCCGCGCTCTGGTCGTCTTTGTAGAGCTTGCTGATCTGCATGGGTGACCTAGCGACATGTTACTAGGCTGCTGAGAGTCTGTGCTGGTTTGCTAAAGGAGTGATGCCCTGATGCACTGGCCTGTTACAGGAGTGATGCCCTGCAGTGTTTTTATCTTAGATCAGCAAGACCTTACTTCGGGTGCATGCCTTTCCTTCTTTTTCTGTGTTTCTCTTGGAGGTTACAGTGGTGTTTTATTGGTTGGGGAGGAACAGTGTTGCTTGGAGGTGGGGGTGGTGCTTGGAAGGCCCTTTGTCCTTTGTCTTCCTAGTAATTAGTTTGTGTCCCTCGTTCTTTTGTCCCCTAGTCTTTTCGTCTTTTGTCTAGGATCTTTTGTCTTAGCGGACTTTTCGTCCATGTCCTCTAGTCTTCTTCTTTGGTTTTTCTTCCTTGGTCACATAGGGCTAGGTTTTACCAGAAGTTCCCTTTCCTGGTTCCTCCCTTTGTAAAAAAAAAAAAAAAAAAAAATGGCTCCTTAGTCCCCCCCCCCCCCCCCCACCCCACCCCCTTTTTTCTCTTAGTTTTTCTCTTAGTTTTTCTCTTAGTTTTTTTTTTTTACAAAGGGGGGAACCAGGAAAAGGCGCAACTGATAAAACCTAGCCCTTTGTGACCAAGGAGAAAAGACAAAAGAAAAAGACAAGAACGGCTAAGGGACAGGTAAGGGACGGAAACCACCAAGGCGATTAAAGGGACAAAGGAGGACGGGAACAGAAGACAAACAAACCAGAGAGGCAAGGAAGAAGCCCAAAAAAGGAAGCCCAAGAGGAGGGGATAGGACTGCTAAGAAAAAAGACCTATGAAGGGGGGGGCCAAAACATTGCAACCTCTAACAGAAACTGGATTAGAAGACTGAAAGAGGAGATGCAAACTGAGGAGGACTAAAAGGCAAACTAAGCGAGAAACTAAGAGAAAAAAAAGGGGGGGGGGGGGGGGGGGGGGGGGGGGGGGGGGCAACTAAGGAGGCAAATAAGGGGGAAACTAAGGAGGCAACTAAGGGTGGAAACTAAACTAGGGGAAGCAAACTAAGGGAGAAACTGCGAAAACAAGCCAAAAGCAGGGAGGCAACCAGAAAAGAAAAAAGACAACTGGAAGCAAAGCGAAAATCTAAAAGACTGGTCTGGGCAGGTAAACAACAGGAATGAAGACAGAGACAGTATCAAGATCTAGATCTTTATCTGGATCTTAGCGTAGATCTGGACCTTGATCTTGGTCCAGATCTAGACCTAGATCTGGAACGTGGTCATGAGCTGTGTCGAAATCCGGAACCTGATCCTGATATGGGTCAGGGTCTTGATCTTGGGCTTGGGCTGGATCTAGGTCAGGGTCAAGATCAGGGCCTAGAGCTGGGGCTTGGGCTGGACCTAGGTCAGGGTCTAGATCAGGGTCTAAAGCTGGGGCTTGGGCTGGGTCTGGGTCAGGGTCAGGGTCTAGAGCAGGGTCTAGATCTGGGGAATAATAGGCTGCAT
The DNA here is from genome assembly GCA_013435795.1 of Chlamydomonas sp. ICE-L. Taxonomy (NCBI): domain Eukaryota; kingdom Viridiplantae; phylum Chlorophyta; class Chlorophyceae; order Chlamydomonadales; family Chlamydomonadaceae; genus Chlamydomonas; species Chlamydomonas sp. ICE-L. The sequence continues at coordinate 84,260 of JACBWV010000766.1, forward strand.
CTGGGTCAGGGTGTGGATCAGGGTCTAGATATAGGGCTTGGGATGGGTCTGGGATTGCAGGGAGCGCTGGGCCCATGGGAATTTTTATTTCCATGGTGCGGGTATCAGGCTCCTGGTCACCGGGAGTGACCCCAATCATTTTTTTTTTGTTTTTGTTTTTTACATAGGGAGGATCATGGTGAAAAAGATCGGGGGGGTGGCTCATAAGCTTGCAAAGGAAGCCACTGTGAGAGAGCAATCTAGGCCACGCCACCAATCTTGACAGAAGGCGCCATTATCGAGGTGTCGAAGATCCGTCTGGGTGCGCATCCAATCCCTGGCGATGGCTTGGTGACGGTGGCCAAGGGCAAGGCAGATAGCCTTGTGGTGAAGGGGCTCAGAATGGTCCAGTTATTTTTTTTTTTTTACAAAGGGGGGAACCAGGAAAAGGCGCAACTGATAAAACCTAGCCCTTTGTGACCAAGGAGAAAAGACCAAAGAAAAAGACAAGAACGGCTAAGGGACAGCTATGGGACGGACACCACCTGGGCGACTAAAGGAACAAAGTAGGACAGGAACAGAAGACAAACAAACCAGAGAGGCAAAGAAGAAGCCCAAAACAGTAGGCCCAAGAGAAGGGGCTAGGACTACTAAGAAAAAAGGCCTATGAAGGGGGGGGCGAAAACATTGCAATCTCTAACATAGATCAGAAGACTGAAAGAGGAGATGCAAACTAAGGAGGACTAAAAAACAAACTATGCGAGAAACTAAGAGAAAAAAGGGGGGGAGGGGACTAAGGAGGCAACTAAGGGGGAAACTATGGAGGGAACTAAGGTTGGAAACTGAACTAGGGGAAGCAAACTAAGGGAGAAACTGCGAAAACAAGACAAAAGCAGGGAGGCAACCAGAAAAGAAAAAAGACAACTGGAAGCAAAGCGAAAAACTAAAAGACTGGTCTGGGCAGGTAAACAACAGGAATGAAGACAGAGACAGTATCAAGATCTAGATCTTTATCTGGATCTTAGCGCAGATCTGGACCTTGATCTTGGTCCAAATCTAGACCTAGATCTGGAACGTGGTCATGAGCTGTGTCGAAATCCGGAACCTGATCCTGATATGGGGCAGGGTCTTGATCTTGGGCTTGGGCTGGATCTAGGTCAGGGTCAAGATCAGGGCCTAGAGCTGGGGCTTGGGCTGGACCTAGGTCAGGGTCTAGATCAGGGTCTAGAGCTGGGGCTTGGGCTGGGTCTGGGTCAGGGTCAGGGTCTAGAGCAGGGTCTAGATCTGGGGAATAATGGGCTGCATCTGGGTCAGGGTGTGGATCAGGGTCTAGATATAGGGCTTGGGATGGGTCTGGGATTGGGTCTGGGATTGCAGGGAGCGCTGGGCCCATGGGAATTTTTATTTCCATGGTGCGGGTATCAGGCTCCTGGTCACCGGGAGTGACCCCAATCATTTTTTTTTTGTTTTTGTTTTTTACATAGGGAGGATCATGGTGAAAAAGATCGGGGGGGTGGCTCATAAGCTTGCAAAGGAAGCCACTGTGAGAGAGCAATCTAGGCCACGCCACCAATCTTGACAGAAGGCGCCATTATCGAGGTGTCGAAGATCCGTCTGGGTGCGCATCCAATCCCTGGCGATGGCTTGGTGACGGTGGCCAAGGGCAAGGCAGATAGCCTTGTGGTGAAGGGGCTCAGAATGGTCCAGTTATTTTTTTTTTTTTACAAAGGGGGGAACCAGGAAAAGGCGCAACTGATAAAACCTAGCCCTTTGTGACCAAGGAGAAAAGACCAAAGAAAAAGACAAGAACGGCTAAGGGACAGCTATGGGACGGACACCACCTGGGCGACTAAAGGAACAAAGTAGGACAGGAACAGAAGACAAACAAACCAGAGAGGCAAGGAAGGAGCCCAAAACAGTAGGCCCAAGAGAAGGGGCTAGGACTACTAAGAAAAAAGACCTACGAAGGGGGGGGCGAAAACATTGCAACCTCTAACAGTCACATAGATCAGAAGAGGAATGTAGAACACACCACATTTGCAACTCAGCCTGCGTGTCCTGCGATCTAACGCCGCCCCCTAACCGCTGAGGCAAACCTCGGCAAGACAGGAAAAGTGTAATGAAAAGAAAAAAAAATGAACCCGTGGAACTGTGATCTGGGCGATTTGCTCGCCTAGACACTCGTGTGGAAAGAGGAAGGGAGGGAGGGGGGGGGGTGGGGGGGGGGGGGGACAGAAAGTTACAAATATAAGGGGATGAGGGCTGCAGACAAGGGAATTGGGATGGGAGGAGATGAGGGTGGGGGGTACAAAGGGGTACTAAGGGTGGATTTCCATAGGGCGTGGATGGGTGAAGTACTGGATGGGTCGCTAAATCGGTTTACTTTCGGTTACGCCTCGTGGATGGGTCATGGATGATTCGTGCATCCGTACGCAGTCGATCATCCAGTTCCCGCCGGTGGAAATGCGACATGGATGGTTCCGCAATGGCCGGGTGCCATAACTTGCGCTGGAGCTATTGCTACACGGCAACTTGTCGTCAGGGGAATGATTGCCTGGCCATCCACTGTGGCTTAGGTGCCGAAGAATGTAAGAAAAAAGAATGTCTCGGGTTTTCTGTTCCTCGAACCAGATCTGACGCAATTCGAAATCTCGGGAATTGAAACTAGCAGAGGGAGGTCACAGATTTCGAGAGGTCAAACCAGAAGATGGAATTGAAATTAGCTGTGGGAGGCCGCAGATTTCGGGAGGTCAGACTGAGGAAGGTCGCAGATTTTGGGAGGTCAAACTAGCAGAGAGAATTGGTATAGGCCACAGGGGTAGAGGCAGGTCGCTAGCAAGACCGGCGCCGGCCTGCGCCGGGATGCGCCGGAAAGTTTGCGACTCATCCAGACTCATCCAATCCACCCCTCCGTCGAAGGCATGGATGGATTTTGCCATCTGGATGGGTCTCGTGGATGGGTGTTTCGTCGGTACAATCCGTACAAATACGAATCATCCAGGGGCTCTGTGGAAATGTAAGGCCTGGATGGATCGTCGGTTGTTCGTACTTTTCGACCCATCCAGACCCATCCACGGCCTATGGAAATCCACCCTAAGGGGGGGGGGTGAGGGTGAGGGGGTATGAAGGAAGGGTAGGGAGGAAAATGGGGGGAAGGGAGGGTATACTTCCGAACCCCACCCACTTCCTCCTTCCTCTCAGAATCCTCCATCTCCTCACTCTCATCCCTGCTCCTTCATGTCAGCTGCTGAGGGACCTAGTAGACGAAGCTTTGAGGCGACGATTGGAGCTGGAGGTCCTTTTTTCGCCCTAGCAATGTCTGCTCTCCGGCCGCCTTATAACTTTGCTGCGAAGCTGCTTCGGCCAATTCCTTTTTTCGCGCGATTTTTTTGTGTTCTTTGGCCTTAGACAGGTGTTGTGCTGTTGAGACTCTTTCCCTCTTTCTTTAATTCTCAGTCAGCAGGTCTCCTTTTGAAGGTCTGCATTGGTCAGCATCTTCTTGTTCTCTAATTAGAGACTTGCCGATCCTGGAGTGTGACATTGAATGGGCGTTCCTGCTTCCCGGCCGATTTTGTGGATGCTTCTAAATTTGTGGAATCTTATGATTCAAATCAAAAGACCGTTTAGGCACATTTCTTGATTTGTGAGTTTTTGCTGGATTTCTTCGAATCTTCTTATGTTTTTGAACATAAGATTGTTTTCTAGTTTTTCGACAAAGAGACAATTCCTTTACTATCTTAGAATCATCTTATGTTTTTAAACATAAGATTGTTTTCTAGTTTTGGAGAAAGAGACAATTCCTAGACAATTATTGAATCTTGTTACATAACTCATAACTCATAACTCATAACTCATAACTCATAAATCGTAACTAATAACCTCGCAATCTCTGAACTCTTACATCAAAACCTCATAAGTCATTACCTTGTAACTCATCATTCGTAACTCGTAACCTCGCAATCTCAGAACTCTTAACTCATTACCTCATAACTCATTACCTTGTAACTCATAACTCATAACCTCGCAATCTTCAAACCGTAAATCATAACCTCAAAACTCATTACCTTATAACTCATATACTTCCAACCTCACTGCCTCACAGCCCCATTCACGGTGGTGGTGGAGGACGACAACTTTGGGTAGGTCCACATTGGTGCTGCAGCACTCTACGAGACCTCCACGCACTACACCACCACGACAAAACATTATCCTAGCACCTAGCACCTGAACATCACCCTACTTCCTAACCTGACAACCGTCTTAATCCCATTATTCACGTGCCCGCTTTACAACCTCATTCCCCCTCAGCCATGCTCTTCATCTGCTTCATCATTGTTCCAATGGTGATCAAGAGGGCCGATGGTTCGTCGATGAATGCCTGTGCTGTGGCGATGGTCGGTGCACCTCTCAACTATCCTGCCCCCATGGTCTTGAATTCCTCATCTGTCACAGTTGGAAAGAGCTTTGATCCGCTGTGGATCTTTACGTAAGCTTTCAGCTCGTCCCACACTCGGCCTCGCATGTCATCACTAGGCTTTGCAGGCATGAGGCTACTCAGCTCTTCCATGTCATCTTCAACGAGCTTGTGCACCAGATTCTTAGCTCTGGGCGTCATCACCAGCCTCTTGCATGGCGGCGTGATGTTTGAGCAAGACTTTTCTCCGTGGCATGAAACTTCTTCAAACGCCATGTAGCGACCCCCAAGCCTCTGTGGGACTGACTCCAAACCGACGACGCTCCTACCCTCTAGCAATGCCGCCAGCATGCCTGAGCCATCTACAGTGTGCCAGCACATCACCCAGTTCCCTTTGTTGCTGTACTCCTCGCACGAGGTATCGGTATTCGTCGACACAATCTCCTGCTGTAACCCAACCTGCCGGGGACCGATGGAGCAGCCGCTAATATCGGGGCGCCCAAACACGCTCTTGTCAGCATCACTTGGTGGGAGATAGACCTTCAGGCCGTTACTTGGCGTCATACCACACAAAGCTGTCACGGACGTGCCACGAGTAGTGGAGAAAAGTCCCGACTATGGCCATTGTGTTGGGAAGCTGGTTTGAAGTCAGGCCCAATCCGCGTAATGGGGACATGATGCACGTCCTTAGCGGTGGCATCAACGAAAGCCCTTATGAAGGTATTCACTTGCTCCATGTGCTGTACATCACCACCTTGGAACACCCCAGCAAACTTCCTGTTTGGACCATCAAGGTTCGCAGAGTGTCTGAGGCATCAACGCCCGTCCAAGCCTTCTCACCAACGTCCCAAAGCGGGTCCAGGTGTCATCACCCAAGCTCGGGTCGATGATGACAAGTCGACCAATTTGGCAGGCACTTGCGTGATAGTAGGAAATAATATAAATTAATACGTTAGTGGTAGGTTCATTGCTCCCCTTTGCAAAGGGGAGCAATGAACACACATCCCAATTTCAAAAGGCCAACCTACCATACATACCGACCTTAAACCTTTGCGTAGGAAAACGTAGAACACACATGCACTGAATAAGTACACCACCTTCCCTTGCAGGAAGTGGAGCAATGCTCATGCACCAAACAATTCAAGAATAGCCAAGCGCACCTTGATGAGGTCGTCACAGAGAAAAGTCTTGGATGCACGTTGTATAGGTGCGCGCTGACCTTAGCGGTCTCCTTCCGGAGGAGCTGGCCAGCAGGTACAAGCGGGTGGTCCAGGTCAAAGAACACTGTTGTCGCTGTGACGAGCAGATATTTCATCGCAAATGTACCGCCCTCTAGATGGTCGAAGAAGAGGAGACTAGGTTTTCCCTTCTTCCACACATCCATGACGTCGCCGAAAGTGCGCCTGATCTCCCCCATATCAGCATTGTGTTGGCTTTGCTCCAGTGAGTAGCCCGAAGCTACAAGACCTACGTCGTTCCTTGAAAAGTCGAGGACAAGGAACTCCACCGCTTCCTTGATGGTATGCAACGCACTGCTTACTGGACTGCGAGCCACAATGGGATAGGCAAGGAGCAGTACCCTCACTGCTTGGAGGAACTTGGCCATATCGTCAGATATAGCTCCAACAGCTCCACCAGATAGGCTGGAGTACACCATATCTGGTTGCGTCAATAGCTCGATGTCGGTGACGCTGGCCAAGATGACTGTGTCAGAGTGTGTACGTTCTTGTACCTTCTTGCCCCTGCTCTCGATCACAGTCAACCACCAGTTCAGTTGGCAGTTGACTTCCTGATTGTTAGTCTGGAACGTGATGAACCCATTTGCTTTCTTGAACTCAGTGATGGTCAGCTTGGGCATCAAAAGCTCTGAAGTACCACGGAGGTCAAGTGCATCCCTCCTTGTAGTGGCGTAGTCTAACTGCAACCTCGAGAACCAGGCCTGTGCTGTCATAGGCTTTGACAAACCTTCCACCGCCGTCTGTCCAACTTCCTCGGTGGCGAACATGACGCCGGAGGCCTTTGTGCCACTTTTGGAAACGGCAGCGTCCATGGTACCCTTAAACAACTGGTTGTTGACGGAGCTGAAGTGATGTTGTCCAGGCTTGTCGAGGCTAGGTGATTCCTGCGAACAAGGAAGTACGCGGTAATTAATTGAGGGAAGCTTGAAGGCAGCCGCTTTGCGTAGGGGAGACCTGGAAGTCAACCAAATGGGCCCCACGACAGTACATCGCGAAAGGGAGACATTTGGTAAGTATTTTAAAAGCAAACGTCTGTAACACTTACCGTAGAGTAGCGGGTCATCAACTCGGCCTTAAAGTCGTCCTCCTCAATGTTGTGCATATCAAGAAGCTTCTTCAGGATGAACACCACAAAGCCCGCACTCACTTCCTTCTTGAAATGATCCAATGCCAACTTGTATGTAGCGGCAAAGGTCTGAGCAAGCATGTAAGAGGTATTTGTTTATTTTTGATCATGCAGAAAGAATGAGGGTGGTGGATAGAGCACACATCCCTCGCTCAATGAGACACTGTCAAATGTGTGGGTTCCAAAAACCTGAGGATGAAATGCATATGTTTGAGTGCCCTTTTTATAATGATATTCGCCTCCGCTACCAGAAGCTGTTTACAGATATTTATAGGCATGTCCATGAGGATACCAACTTAACCGTATGGAATGTGGAATTCTGCGATTCCACATTCAGAACCTTTATGAATGGAAATGGCACTAAGTCTTTTTGGAGCAACCTAGCCGACTATCTTTCTACTTGTAGAAGAGCAAGACAGGAAGCCCTGGACTGCTTAGTGGCACCGTAATTTATCATCCCTTTTTTTCTTCTTCTTGTGACTTCTCATTTGTTAGCTTCTTACCTCCGCCACTGTAAGTGGTTGAGATCTGGGTCCGGCTCTAAGGGGTTTAATACCTACGCCACCAAAACGGTGGTTGGGAGTTTGGTTTGTTTGTCCTCGACACACCCCTGATGTAATGGGGTTTTTTGCTTTGTGGGTGCTTTTTCTTTTTGTTAAAAGCACAGAGTCTCATACACCCTCGCGGTGTCAAGTAGACTTTAACATGTAATGTAATGTAATGTAATGTAATGTAATGCTCAAATATACATCATTGCAATCCAAGTTGCATGCAAATGGTCAAAATCGTATCCCCTTTGTCACCTAGAGAACTATGCAAACTCTCCTACAAGCACAACCATCCACTTAGTGCATGCATAGTCGTCCCGTACGCGCGGTGGAGCAGTCACCCCCCCCCCTCCTCTCCCACTCCCCCACCCCCTGTTTAATTTCACACCCCATGTTTAATTTAACCCCCCCACCCCCTGTTTAATTTCACACCCCCTATTTAATTTTAAATCCCACACCCCCTGTTTAATTTCACATACCTTGGGAGAAAAGCTGACGGAGTCAACGGAGTCCAACTGTTTCTTGAAAGCCTCAACCTGGTGAACATACAAGTGTTCCGTCACAAGGTTGAGGAAGGCGTCGCATTCAGCAGGGGGCAGCCTCATCGTATCCTTCATGTCCTCCAACGTAACATTCCTGACATTGGTCACGGTTGGCTTGCCCTTCCCCTTGCCTTTACCCTTTGCCTTCTCCTCGGGTTCCTCTTCCTCGTCAGAGGATGGTCTGTCTGTCGGCAAGATAGTCACTTCACACTCCACGTTGGGGAGGCGCTCGAGGGTAATGTTACTGCCGATCATCGTTCGGGTGTCCATGCTTGACATGATGAGGAAAGCCCTGTCGTAGCTGTCCTGGGTCAAACTCACGATCTTGAAGCGTGGTGTCAAAGATGACGCCTCGTTGCTGTATAGCCTCGCAAGCTTCTCGTCCCCAGCCACACATTGGAACCTAAAGGCACTGTACTCAATGCTGTGATGCCCTTTCTCAGCCAGAGGCGGGCTGCTCGCTTTGAGGTACATCTCTCTCCACAGGTAGGTCGAGATCAAGAAGGGCTGAGACTCGTAGCCCTCTGCCGACTGGCCACTGACGTTGTCTTGGGCGGAGAGAAACCGGGCATTACCAAGCTTGTCCGAGTAGGTGTCGCCCAGCACCGAAGACAACCGGTACAGGCAGCACTGTCGGAGAGGCATCCCACTCGGGGTCAGGTCGATCAATGCTTTGGAGCTGTGGTAGCCTCCGATGACCCATGGCTCGCCAAACTCAGCTGACACATCGCTGACATTGTTGAACATGGTCGAAAAAGAGTCGAGGTCGATGTTCTTCCAAAGTGTACCCAGCGGTTTCAAGTTTGCATCAATGTCGATGAACAAGATGATGGCCGGGGTCATGCTTGTGGGTGCAAAGACATTTTTCAAAGCTATGATTCGCATCGGGTCAAACAAACGGATACGGACGGGAAGCTCTGGGGGAATAAACCTCCTAGCATCCAAGGAGAAGTAGACCCCTTGTGCATTCGCGAGTTGTCTCTCGGCCAAGTGCTTCTTAGCCCATGTCAGCTTCTCTGAGAGTTGTGAACCAAGTTTGTCCTCCTTGTCCGCCACGGTAGGGGTGCTGGCTCTCGATACGCGTGGGGTGTTGTCCCCCCCTAAGCCTGAGGTGCTCATCCTCGCTTTGCCGGCTACGGATTTGACTGCGGAGTTGGCCCTCCCACGGTCTGCAGTGACCCCAATGGTGTCAGTCCATTCCCAAGGTCAGTAGCGTGGGCAGGGGTCACATCTGCTGCTCCATTTGAAGCGAACCTAAAGACATGCAAACAAAATGACTTAATAGGGTTGACATAAAGGGATTTTTATATGAGTTTTATTTGGGCAATCCCCAGGCGTATTGGGTGTGTATTGGGTGGGTGTTGGGGGTGGGGGTTTCCCATACGCGTACGGGAGGAATTTCGGAACACTGAGGGTGAGATGAAGGGGGAGGGGTGTCTGCTCCCCCACGCGTACGGGAGGGCTGTGCATGCACTGGGGGGTGGGCGTGGGGTGGGGGGCTCCCCTCCGCGTACGGGAGGACTGTGCATGCACTGGGGTGTTTTGGTAGGGTGTGTGTGGTGTGTGGGGGGGGGGGGGTCTCCCATTCGCGTACGGGAGGAATTTCGAAACACTGAGGGTGAGATGAAGGGGAAGGGGTGTCTGCTCCCCCACGCGTACGGGAGGGCTGTGCATGCACTGGGGTGTATTGTGTGGGTGTTGGGGGTGGGGGGCTCCCCTTCGCGTACGGGAGGACTGTGCATGCACTGGGGTGTATTGGGTGGGTGTGTGTGTGTGGGGGGGGGGGGGGGGGGGTCTCCCATTCGCGTACGGGAGGAATTTCGAAACACTGAGGGTGAGATGAAGGGGGAGGGGTGTCTGCTCCCCCACGCGTACGGGAGGGTGTGCATGCACTGGGGGGTGGGTGGTGGGGTGGGGGGCTCCCTTTGCGTACGGGAGGACTGTGCATGCACTGGGGTGTATTGGGTGGGGGTGGGGGGTGGGGGGTGGGGGGCTCCCATTCGCGTACGGGAGGAATTTCGAAACACTGAGGGTGAGATGAAGGGGGAGGGGTGTCTGCTCCCCCACGCGTACGGGGAGGGCTGTGCAATGCACTGGGGTGTATTGTGTGGATGTTGGGGGTGGGGGGGCTCCCCTTCGCGTACAGGAGGACTGTGCATGCACTGGGGTCTATTGGGTGTGTGTGTGTGTGGGGGGGGGGGGGGGGGGGGGGGGGGGGGGGGGGGCGTGGTGGGGGGAGGGGGGGGGGGGTCGGGAGTGTGGGGGGGTGGGGGGGGGGGGTGGGGGGGGGGGTGGGGTGTGGTGGGGTGGGTTGGTGGGGGGGGGGGTGGGGGATGGTTGGGGGGTGGGGGGGGTGGGGGGTGGGGGTTGGGGGGGGGTTGGGGGGGTGGGGGGGGGGTGGGTGGGGTTGTGTTTTTTTTTGGGTGGGGTTTGTTGGTTTGTGGGGGTGTTGGGGTGGGTTGTGGATTTGTGGTGTTTGTTGTGTGGTGTTGTGTTTTTTTAGTTTTTTGATTTTTTTTTGTGTTCTTTTTGTGGTGTTTTTTTTTTTTTTTGTTTTTTTATTTGTTATTTCTCCCCTTCGCTGCTGTTCATGCCTTTCGCCCCACTTCGGGTGTCTCTGACTGGGAGTGGTGTCTGCTCCCCCCCCGTACGTATAGGTCCTTGCACTGCCCTGGGGGTGGTGTTGTTTGTTGGGGGGCTCCCCTTCGCGTACGGGAGGACTGTTGCATGCAATGGGATTATTGGGGTGGGTGTGTTTTTTTTTTGGGGGGGGGGGGGGGTGATGGTTGGGGTTTTGGGTTGTTGTCCCGCATTTTTTTTTGCGTCCCGTGGGGAATGAATTTCGAAACACTGTAGGGTAAGATGAAGAGGAGGGTTCTTCTCCCCATGCTACGGTAGGGCTGTGCATGCCACTGGGGTGTATTGTGTTGGGTGTTGGGGGTGGGGGGGCTCCCCTATCGCGTACGGAGGCCTGGGCCTGCCCTATGGTGTACTTGGGTGGGTGGGTGGTGTGTGTGTGGGTTGGGGGGGGGTCTCCCTTCGCTTCCGGTCTTCCTTATCGCGCCCCCGTTGTTGAGCTGTAGGGGGCGGGTTCTCTGCTCCCCACGCTCCGGCGGGCTGTGCGGATGCCCTGGGGGTGTGGGGTGTGGTCCTCCCCTTCAGCCGTCCTGCTGCACTGTGCCCATGCCTTCCTCTCCCCCGTGTTTCTCACTTCACTCCCTCCGCGCCTGGCGCCCCCCCCCCCCCCCCCCCCCCCCCCCCCCCAATCCCCCCCCTGCCTTCCCAGTCCCTCCCGTACGCGAAGGGTAAGCCCCCCAACCCCACCCACCCCCCCAGTGCATGCACAGCCCTCCCGTAGCGTGGGGCGCAGACACCCCTCCACTTCATCTCACCCACAATAGTTTCGAAATTCCATCCGTACGCGAATGGGAGCCCCGCCACATGCCTACATGACGTGGCACATAATTGTGGTTAAGCGTAATATCGTACGACGTACGTAAAATAAAAGAAGATTCATTTCATACAATCGACTAAAGAAACTAGAAATAAGCGAGTTGATTGCATTGCCGAGTCGCGATTCGCGGTCGTCAATCTTCGAATCTCGCTCCATGGACAAGCGTCACCCAACCGCACGATGGTCGCAATCGGCAAACGTTGTCAAGATCGATAACCACTAGCTCGCGACCTATTGAACCGTCGTTGGCGGACAGTTGTGAAATAAGGCCTGATGTTCGAAATGAAACTCACATTGCCGGAGATCTTTGGCATGGAGCTTCATTGGCCAGCGTCATTGTGCGTTGATCGCCCTCGTCATGAAAGGGTGGTCCATTGACAAAGCTCTACGATTGTTGCTTACTCGCTTAGGCTACTCTAGTTCGAATCCTCGTCGCTTCCTGCTTACTAGTTTTAGTTAGACTAGAACCTGTGGCAAGTCACAATTGCGGAAGGAGTTTAAGGAATGGTTGAGGAAAAGAAAAGGAAAGATCGCAGTCGAGGACAATGATATCACAAAAGAGCAGTACGTTGTTGTACTGCGCAACGAGTATTCAAACCTGCAGTACATGTCGCATAGTACAGGTCTGTTTGAAAAGCGTGACTTCACAGCGAAATCAATTTTACGGTATGATCAACACATTCACTCTATGTGTCATTGGTTGACCAGTCTTATCTCTCCTGCATTTGCTTCCACAATCCATGAACTGGGATGAAATCCTCCCCCCTCTATCTCTTTCCCATCCCTTCTGAAACTGGATGTTAGCGTGGATTCTGCCATGCCGGATTTACTCAGTCTCGTTTCATTCGACTTTTGTCTAGCCCTAGAGGTAGGTACGCCTTTGTGGCAGTTTTTGACAGGTTCACCGCGATTCTAGTGCCCAACCACATATTTTGCATTGGACGGCGGCTGGAGTGTGCGGTACTCCGGTTTCTCTTCCCACCATGTGCGGAATCCGACTTTCTACGGGCATGTGGTTCTTGAAATACCATGTGTTCATTCATGCCTGTGTCTCCGTGTATCGTGCAATTATCATTCGAGGGTTGTATTAAGTTTGTAGCCAGAATTCGGACCCACACACGTGTTTGGCCAAGTTCCAGAATAATATTCATTTATACCCATGGATGGTTTGTGCTGTTAAACAAACATAGTTTTTTGTCCCGCATCTGGCTGCACTCCTTAAGATTGCAATCGAGAGATTCATTTAGTTGCCCATACACGACCTGCTTGTTCATACTGTTGAATTGCCTTGTCAGCATTTTTGGGCGGTCCCTCTCCCCACGTAAATCTGGCCGTGGTTGACATTTTGAGTAGGATTGTTTTATGCCCCGCTCTTAATAAAATAGGATAGTGGTTATGTCATTTTCCGCTCTCGCAGTGAATTAAATAAGTCAGATATCTCTACTTCTAAACATTTGCATGTTAAATTTCCCCTCCGTACGTCCGAATGGGTAGCTCCCCTTCCCCTCTACCACCCCACCCCACACAATACAATCCACATTGTGTGTCCTTATGCGCATCTTCTTACCGTCTTACGCGAAGAGGCCGATCGCCCATCACCCGACAACCATCACCCCCAGGCTATGCACAGCCCCCTCCCGTACGTGTGGTGGGAGTCCCCGAACCCCTTTCCCCACTCAATTAATCACACCCTTTTTTCATTGCTTCGAAATTCCTCCCGTACTGTGTATGGGAGCCCCCCCACTTCACCCAAACACTTCCATTCCCACAATTCACCCAGTGGCAGCACATGCCCTCCCATGTTACTGTCTGAAGGGGAGTCCCGACACCCACACTACCCACCTCACACCCCACTGTGTCCCCCAGGCCAAATAAAGTCATTGCACCGTACGCGAAGTGGGAGCCCTGCCCTCACCATCCCACACATCTTTCCATTCACCAAGTGATACCATTGTCGCGTCCTCTACATTACTTGACGAGGGGTACCCCCTTTCTTCGAAGCTACGCCTTTCCCCCACCCCCCCCACCACCCACTACCCCCCCCCCCCCCCCCCTTACTCACCACTCATGCTTCGAAATTCCTCACGTTTACGCGTATTGGGAGCCCCCCACATCCCCAATACACCCAACATCATTAATCACCCAGGGCTCCAGTGCCACAAGGCCAATCCACCCGTAAGAGACGGGCCACGAGCCCGGCCCACCCCAACCACCCACCCACCACCCAGGCCCATGCGAAGTCCCGCCCGTGACGCGGAAGGGGACGACCCCCCCCCCCCATACCCAACAGATCCCCCCACCCCACAGTGCAAATGAGCCAGTCTCCGTAGCGAAGGGGAGCCCGCCACACCCACCCACCCCAACCCCCTTCATATCACATCCTTGCTTCGGAAACCCTTCCTCCCGTAAGCGGTATGGAGCCCCCCCCACACCCCAAACACCCACCCAATTCACCCCAGTGCATGCACCAAGCCTTCCCGTACGCGAAAGGGCGAGCCCGCCCCACACCCACCCACCCCCACCCCCAGTGCATGCACAGCCAATACAGACGCGAAGGGGAGGCCGCCACCCACACCCACCCCCCAGTGATCTGCGCAGTCCTCACCGTACGCGAAGGGGAGTCCCGCCACCCCACACACAACCCACAACACCCACCCACCCCCATGCATTTCACCATATTGCTTCAGATTTTAACCCCCCATTCCTCCGTACGAGTATGGAGCCACCCACCACCAAACCCACCCACAATTCACCCAGTTGAGCAATGCCGCCCTAAGTACGCGTTGCCCGGGAGCGTCCAATCAGTTAAGCGCCCAGGAATTTCAAATACCACCACCGCTCATAGAAAGCGGGTCTCTATATGCTGAACCGCGCGATGCCTGCTCCTAATGCTGCGCTTGTTATGCCCCAGCTAGATGTTGTTGCCGATTGTAATCCCCATTAGGTCGGCCGAGGGTGAGGGTCTCACAGGTTATGCCGCCTATGGTTGCTCCCGTGCCTGGTGGGACCAGCTCCGTGAGGGTTAGAGTTAAATGAGTGTTATATTAGAAAGGAGGGGCCCTGAGATAAGAATGGGTGAATGGCCTGCGATGAGAAATTCATTTCATCGCTTTCACCTAGGCATGGTTTTTCTAAAAGTAACGGTGGTGGCATGCCATGTCAGCAGTTGATAGGTACCCTCGTTCCTGGATGCTCGGGGTAAGTCCCTGATGCATCACAATAAGTTAGTACTCCGCGAGATCCCACAGTTATACATGGAGTTGTTTTGATTCCACAGTCACTCTCCCGTAAACTTTAATCGTCTGCGCGGCCGTATAATGGGGCTTTAACAATCCCCAGGAACAGCCGTTACAAACGTGATGTCGACTCGGTCAGTCAGTTATGATTTTCTATCGGTTTTCATATCGACCTTGTTTTTTTTAGTCAACGACAACTTGCATGAGACACAGGCCAGGGTAGCAGGAAGAACGAACCCAAGAGCAGTGCGGAGAGGAAGACGAAGACGGCCCCATGGTATCAGTTGCAACGGGCATCAACAAATGTTACACCACAGTCCCACGCGGCCCCCGGAAATTGTTAAAGAAACGACGAGCTGACTTGATCCAGCTCAATCCAACAGGCGACACGGCAAACAATCGGTGGGCCTCCATTTGAATTAGGTGGAAATGGAGAGCCAGCCAGACATGCCACGTCTCTAAGGACGGTTGTACACTAGGTACTTACAATTATTTTTTCCGTTGCTGTCGTGAACGAATGGTGTTGAAATTAAACAATCCAATAATGGGTTGCGCGTGCAGGGACTTCATGGCACTACGATGTTGCAAAGAGTTATACATGAGCAAGCTCGCTCTGGGACAGAGCCGTGCGAAGGCTGTACGAGATCACAAGGTAAAACACTTCAAGAACCGTAAGTTACAATATACATTAATGTGGCTAGTGCACGGACTGTGCCTACTCCGTTCGGGGGAGGGAGCATTTCCCCCCCCCCCCCACACCACC
>JACBWV010000689.1:0-35956 GCA_013435795.1 Chlamydomonas sp. ICE-L
CAGATTCCTCCTCCTGCATGCTGAGACAGGACACTCTGCAACAGGAAGCAGACACTTTGTGGTGTGAGACCAGAAAATGACGGGACTGTGGGGCGAGCAGGCTGAAGCAGAAAGTAGAAGCCGCCAGATGAAAGAGAAACGTGGCTGGTGAATAAATTTAAATCCTGGAAGATAAAGTTGGAAGCCAATCATTTGCAAAAAAAAAATAGCAAACATGCGCCCACCAATTTAGCATTGGAGATTGCGTGTTAGCCCGAGAGCCTGCCTGCACGTGAGATGCTATGGGGCACATGTGCTGTAGGCTGCAGGCGCCTTGCAAAGGGTAGTGTCCTGCACCGAACGGCAAACGCCCAGCAATCTGTGTGGTGGTGTCGGGGGGAATGGAGGCCGGTAGCCCAGTCAGAGTTTTTTTACAAGGCGGGTCCAGAATCTGCAAGGTAGGGGTATGTATGGGGGAAGGTTCAAGAAGCAGAGACGGGTCTTGGGAACAGACTGTGCGGGTAAGCCAGCCGATTGGCTACGATGTACGCGCTCTCTTGATGATAGGCCCATCTGTGGCTGGGTTGAGGAAAAGTGCTTTGCCATCAGCAGACACAACGATAGGGTGGCAGGGGCGAACTCTCCTGAGGGAAGACAGAAGGATTGCAGAGTTCCACAAGATCTCAGTTGGTTATTGTAGGTGATGAAGGTCTCAAAGATGATGACCCATTAATAACAGCTCAAGGCCCCACCCTGACGGAAGCCGGAAGTGTTGGCGAAGAGCTGCCATTCATGAGAATATCGCACCTGCGCGTGATGCCTGCACTATTGAATCCCATGGCTGACATTTTTCACCAGGAAAAGGCGCAACTGATAAAAACTAGCCCTTTGTGACCAAGGAGAAAAGACCAAAGAAAAGGGCTAAGGGACAGCTAAGGGACAGACACTACCTGGGCGACTAAAGGGACAAAGGAGGACAGGAACAGAAGACACCAAACCCATAAGGCAAGGAAGAAGCCAAAAACAGGAAGCCCAAGAGAAGGCTGGTACCACTAGAAAAAGACCTAAGAAGGGTGGGGCCAAAACATTGCAATCTCTAACAGTCACCGGATCAGAAGACTGAAAGAGGAGATGCAAACTAAGGAGGACGAAAAGGAAAACTATGCGAGAAACTAAGAGAAGAAAGGGGGGGAGGGGTGGGGAGGGGGGGGGGAACCAAGGAAGCAACTATACAAGTCCCGAGCATAGTCCAATCCTATGTTGATTCCTATCAATGTAGAGAGGTCAGCCACAGAAAGGGTGTGATGCTGGTCTGGCCCTGGAGGCTGGATGAGCTTGATGTGGACCGGGGATGAGAAAGAAATGGAAATGTTTTTAATTTAAGACGTAATATTTAATCCCCAAAAAGTGTTCCAAGGATAGGTAGATCTTTGAGAATTGAAGCAAGAAGTTACTGCCAAGCGTGTTTTGCTGTAAATGCCCCTTGCCTTGCTTTTTGAGGCTTGCCAAGAAAGAAATTGCATCCGTAGGAGAGATGCACCTGTGAGAATTCCTGCCGGGCGTCGTCCTCTGCTAAGCGGGCGGCAAGCTGGCGAGCACGGCGATGCTTCTTATAAATGGCCCAACTGCTCGTGCGAATAATCTCCTTCATGGTATCCCATTCTGTGACGATGTCTGAATCGGGTAAGAGGTTCAGGATGAGGAAATGCGGAGCGATGATGTTCTTGAGCACATCACATGCCTTTGGAATGTTGGGGTAGATTCTTTTTTTCTCTTTCTCCTTTGTCACAAAGGTTTTATCAAAACAGTTGCGCTTTTCCTTGGATCCCCCTTTGTAAAAAAAAAAAAGATGAGGGGAACCCTTGCAGTCCCCTTGGCCCCTGGTGGAGCATGGCCAGAGGTCGTAGACAACTCAGGGCGGGTGGTTTAGAGCATAAAAGCCAGATTTAGGTATAAATGTATTAATTGGCTGTTCACAGAGGGCTAGGAAGGTAGTCCTGAAAGCGATCCAAAATCGTCAAGCCTACCGCCCTATAAAGCTTTTATGCCCCAATGTGTTAGGGCTTTTTTGGCATTCCTGGGGGTGTGTGTGTCAGTTTTACCCTCCATATCCAAAAGTCACCTCCAGGGCCTTAGTTCTTGAAGGCTGTAAGGTATTCATGATGTCCGCAATGGGAGGGCCCCCTCCAGCTCTCATTGGTGTCAATGAAATATTGGAGCCTTAGGGAGGTTAAAAACTGGCATGTTTGAAGTACCAACAACAGAAGAATTTCCGTCCGGTCTTTGTGGAATTTTGGACACTCACATACAGTTCAAAAAGAAATCTTCTCCTTTTTTCGTTCCCCAATACCCACACATACTCGAGTCCTTTTCCTTATCCCCCCCCTGCTACCAGACGCAACAAAATGGTGATGACGGAGTCACCAATGAAAGCATCGATGCCTAGAATGGGCCTATTGGATCAGGATAGGTCTTCTTTCGGGATCTTGATTGGGCCAGTGAAGCTTTAATATCCGGATGATGGCCTTCTGTCTCCCTGTACACCATGGCAATACGAAAAAATATTGCCCCTGGGCCAGATTGCCCCCTTTTTAATGCGCCTAGAAGGCGTTGAAATACGTGTCCCTTGTGGTTATATAGGTTTTCCTTCCCTGTTGAGTGAGCTCCTTGGCCATATCTCCAGCTCTCGTATAACTCTCTTTGTTCTTCGTCCGCCAATCCACTTTTTCATCCACTCTTATGACCCCTGGTTTTTCACGCGGCTTGATTCTCCTTTTCATCTTTTTTTGCTACCCCTTATGTCCCCTCTCCCAGAATGGGCTGTTGTTTGCATGTCATATTCGTGTTTTTTCTCCACCTTGTGCTATCCCGGTTTGTGTTTCCCCGCTGAGATTTTTAAGCGTGCAGATTTTGCGGGTTTACCTCTGTTACATTTCCATAGAACAATGTGCTGTTCATTTGTATATCTCCCACCATTCTGTTTTTGTCTTCTTTTCCTTTCCGAATATCTCGTTTGGTCGAGTATTGTTCGCCCCTTTTTTCACGTGTTCATTTCCTGTCCTTTTCTCACGGTCGTACTCTCCTGCTTTTCCAGGATCCTTTTCGTTTCTCCTCCTTTCCTCCTTTCCCTTTTTCCTTTTCTCTCCTTGTCTTATTTCTTCTCTCCACCCCGCCTTTCTTTGCTCCTGCATCTTTTTTGCCCTTTCCTCTTTTCTTCTGTCGTCCCCGTTCCCTGTTCATCCTTTCTTCCTCGCTTTGTCCCTTTTTTTTACCCAACTGGTGTATTTTTTCTTCTCCCGCATTGTCCATCTTTTGTCTTTGTTCCCTCTGAAGTAGCTACTTTGTAGCCTCACTCTTCTTCTTTCTCTGCGTGCTTTCCTCCTTTCATTGCTTCAAATTCTTAACTCCTTTCTTAGGTTCCCCTCCTCTTTCATTTTCCTTTGACTGTTATTCTTCCTCCCCACTCACTTTTGATGTGATGAGAGGATAAAAAAAGTGTTCGGAGAACTCTTCGTAGTCATCGCTGTCACTATCAATAAAAGGTGGAATGCCAAAATCGGATGGGGGCTGGGCTGCAGTCGCACCTGCAGCTAGGACAAGAGGAGTGTCCTATAGTGAACAAAGTCGTGATGCATGTGAAGTGGAAGGAGTGCGCACAAGGTGCACCAAAGGTTAATTTGCTTTGTTCATACATTGTCATCGGAATATTTCCTTTCACCGCGTATTCGTAGTTAAGGAGTTTCTGTCTGGGTGATTCCCCTTAGATACCGGACTTGTAGCCCATTTATTTTTCGTATGTGGCCGCACCTCTTTTTTCCCTTCCCCAGTATTCCCCGTGAGGCTATTCGGTCGGTCCTCTTAAATGTACAACTCTAAAACCTTTTCTCGTTATTGTATGATATGCATCCGCCCTTATTAATTATTTGGATTGGATTCGTCGGAACTTTTTATTTTCTTCCGGATTTTCATGAAGGATAATAGTTCCGGTATTTGTGAATTGTATTCGAACTCTTTTTCCCATATGTTCATTTTTTACCTATTCTCGGACCTGTCGTATACTCAGCTCGGCACCTAGGATGTTTGGTAGTTTTTTTCACTTTGACACGTCGTTGGTCCTCGTAGTTTTATTCAAGCTATTGCAAGTTTCCTTCCCTCCGGTTACTTGTATATGGTTACTATATGGTTACTTCCGAGAACTTCTCTGCTTTGCTTCTTGGATCAATTTTTGAACATGTCGGAGACTTTGGCCCATTGACACATGTAATGTCAACATTGTTACATTTTAGTTGCCTAATTGTTCTCCGGTATGCTTAATCACCTTCCACCTTCTCTTCCCGGTTACTGTTATTTACCCGAAGGCACCACTTTTTCTTCCATCCTCGTATAAACTTCTACATGGCGCATTTAATTCCCTCCATTTTATTTTTTCTTTCGCACTTACCGGTAATTTGTCTCTGGTTAATCATTTATTTCTATTCTTCTTTGCCCTGCCACCTGTCCCGGCTAGGCACATGGTTTTTGTATCCTTTACCCTGTAACATCCATCCTTACTATCTATGCTCAAGACCTCCTTCAGGCAAGTATGTGCTCCACTTTTGCACTTCTTCAAGTGGAATAACTCCTGTGAACATCTCCGGTGTGCAAAGTTTCTTGCTCAGCTCGGCTCTTTTTCGAATAATTCCAGCACGGTTCCTTCGGACTTAGTCCGTGACAGTAGTTTCTTCATTCTCATACGCTGTTGTCATCTTCTGCGATCTTCAATTAGTTTCCGTTATTTTTATAACAACTACATTTTAATTTACGGCTCTCCCGTTGTCCCATCCGTTGTCCGGTTTGACCTCAGCATATACCCTTATTTTTTTGCTGTCCCCGTTATGACTTTTTTTTTTTTTTTTTTTACAAAGGGGGGGAAACCAGGACAAGGGCGTCAAACTGATAAAACCTAGCCCTTTGTGGACCAAGGAGAAAAGACCAAAGAAAAAGAACAAGAAGGCGTGAAGGGACAGCCTAGAGGAAATACGGCCCCACCAGGGGCGACGACATATGACAATTTTACTATTATGTTCCGGTATTGTTTCTTCTCTTCTCCGGTCGTCTTCCTGTTTTCCAGATATCTTGGCATTTTTCTTGTCCCTTTCTTTTCCTTTCCGTTTATTTACGTTCATTTTTCACCTCCGGTATCCCTTGTATCCATTATTTTCGTTTATTTTACACCTCCGGTATCCCCTGTATCCTTCCGGTATCCAACTTTGTATCTTCCGGTATCCCATTTTGTATCTTTCGGTATCCAATGTATCAATGTTTAACGTATCAATGTATGATCCTCCGGTACCCCTTTGTACCCTTTGTATGTAACGGTACAGAACCCTTCACGGGTATCCTGGTCCGTTAATCAAAAAGTCATCGATACTCATTATCTAAGCCACGGTTAATACACGCACGTGAGACATTACCACCATAGCCTATTTACTGCCCTCATCGCTCTCACCCGGTCCTCAACGTCCTCAATTCATCACCGCACCTCACCCACCACCCGATCTCCGCCGCGCTCGCCTCTCTCGGTCACCGCACTCAAGTCTCGCCAACAGGCTCCCAACTCTCGCCCACCAATTTATCTCCATCTCCCCCCGCCTCGCATCTCTAGACGACTCCTTCTTCTTCTCCTGACACTCTTCTACGTTCTTACTTCACTACAAGAGTGCGCCTACAGTTACGCCACATCCCTACTAAGGTAACACTTGACTCCCTGTTCCTGCTAGCAACAATCCGCGCCTTTAACTTAACAAATCCTAACCCTCACGTCGTACGCGTCTCACTTAGTCTTAACCCCTCAGACTGCTATAGAGCATTCTGTGCTGTTACACTGGTTCTAGAGCTGGTTTCGGTCCAGTTGGACCTAACGCATACGCATACGCATAACGCACGGGAAAGTTTTCTCTTTGAGTTTTTGCTCAAACCCCTCGACCCACCAGTAAAGTTTCAGAGTGCGGCTTTTCCTGTACTTTGCTCAACTTCCCGTGTTTGCATTGCGCTTGTACCCCTGCGCTGCGCTGTGCCGCACTGGATGACTGGCTCGCATTGGCGTCAGAGTGAGTTTTCTCGGTTCTGCATGCTTATCCCTGCCTTTTTCTCTTTCTCTTTCCCTTCTTCTCTTCTTCTTTACCCTCCTTTCGTCATCCTGTCCAGCCCACCTTGCATGGCCTACGACCTTGATCTAACACTCCCCACGTAGCTGACCTCGGGTTTTTGCTCGTCTATCTACGCTTTGTACGTTTCAGATTTGCTTCCGGCTTCTTTTCTCCGCACCCCATTTTTTTCTCTGTCACTTCCGTATCCCTCGCTCCCTCCCGAGGCCGTCTATCGGTCTGGGTAGAAAGCATTTAATGATCGCAGGTTGAATCATTGTCATCCTTGTCCTTTCCTTATCTCGTCCTTCTCTTCACATGTTTGCTTGGTCATCCTGCCTCTAAGGTGCATGCATGCAGTGCCTGATTGTTTGTGCAGTTTCCTGTCGTCCTGCTTTCACTGCTAGTGTCCCCTGTCTGTGTCCCTGTAGAATTTGGGTATGTCCCGGCCTCACAATCCTTTCAACCTACATCTCCTTTCGTGTCCTCCTTTTTGTGGATTGTTCGTTCCTCAAACGTAATTCTGGACAACCGCGTCATACAGTTTTCGAATTGAGGCCCAGCCTAGGCCCCGATCTCTTGCCCCTGACCTAGATCCAGCCCAAGCCAAGTCAAGACCCCTGCCCTTGCCACCTGGCCCCAGATAGCGGATCTGTTCCAGATTTGGTACCCAGCCCATCACCTACACTGTCCAGATCTTGGGGTCTATTCTTTACCAAGAATCAGGTCCAGAATCTGCGCTAAGATCCAGATCAAGATCTAGATCTTGATATTGTCTCTGTCTTCCTATAAATAATAATAATAATAAAATAATAATAATAATAATAATAATAATAAAATAATAATAATAAGCAGCTC
Source organism: Chlamydomonas sp. ICE-L (assembly GCA_013435795.1). Classification (NCBI taxonomy): domain Eukaryota; kingdom Viridiplantae; phylum Chlorophyta; class Chlorophyceae; order Chlamydomonadales; family Chlamydomonadaceae; genus Chlamydomonas; species Chlamydomonas sp. ICE-L. The sequence goes on from JACBWV010000689.1 coordinate 6,963, forward strand.
GTCACGCTCGCAAAATTTGCAACTCGTCTTGACATTTGGTTGAGAAGCCTCCTTGAGTTACTAGTAATTCACACTAAGTGCATCCAATCTTGGTCGCCCAACAAGCATACCTATGTCTTGTCCTATTGCTGACCTCTGTGGTTGCGTTCGCAGAATGACCTCCCACCAACTAACCAATGCGGAAGACGACGCAACTGCCAATCAGCATACGGCGTCTATGGTTGGAAACAACCGCAGCACGTCCCTGACTTCAGCAACGACAAACGAGAGAACTCTGTTCTCGACCATGTGCAATGTCGGTCTCCATTGGGGTCCGTCAGGCTGTCTCTTGCGCGATTTGGCAACCCTTGGATTTTTTTTTATTAACATATAGGGAGGAAACCAGGAAGGGAACATCTGAATAAAACCTAGCCCTATGTGACCAAGGAAGAAAAACAAAGAAGAAGACTAGAACATGGCCCAAAGTCCCGCTAAGACAAATGAGTCTAAGACAAATTGGATGACAGCAATTAAAATTTTTTTTTTTTTTTTTTTTTTTTTATTTTTTTTTTTTTTTTTTTTTTTTTTTTTTTTTTAACCAAGGGGGGGGAACCAGGAAAAGGCGCAACTGATAAAACCCTAGCCCTGTTGTGGACCGGGGAAAAGACCAAAGAAAAAGACAAGAACGGCTAAGGGACAGCTAAGGGACGACACCACCCTGGGGCGACGTAAGGTGACAAGGAGGACAGGAACAAACAAACCAAGAGGCCAATGAAGAAGCCAAAAACATGAAGCCCAAAGAAAGGGGCCGGACTACTAAGAAAAAGACCTATGAAGGGGGGGGGCCAAAACATGCAAACCTCTAACAGTCACCGGATCAAAGCTGAATGAAAGAGGAGATGCAAACTAAGGAGGGACAAAAGGAAAACTAACTATGGCGAAGAAAACTAAGATAAGATGGGGGAGGGGGGGGGGGGGGGGGGGGGGGGGGGGGGGGGGGGGGGGTTTTTTTTTTTTTTTTTTGTTGTGTTTTTTTTTTTTTGTTTTTTGTTTTTTTTTGCTTTTATTTTTGTTATTCTTTTTTTTTCTTATTCTTTTTGTTTTTTATTTTTTCTCTTTTTTTTTTTTTTTTTTTTTCTTTTTTTTTTTTTTTTTTTTTTGTTTTTTTTTTTTTTTTGTCTTATTTTCTCCCTCCTTCTGCAACGGAGGGGGAAAACCTAAGGAGTCACTAAGGTGGAAACTGAACTACTAGGGGAATCAAACTACGGGAGAAACTGCAAAACAAGCCAAAAGCAGGGCAGCAAACCGCAAAAAAGAAGAAGACAACTGGAAGCAAAAGCGAAACCTAAAGACTGGTCTGGGCATGTACAACCCAACAGGAATGAAACAGATACATTATCAGATCTAGATTTTTGATCTTGGATCTTAGCGGCATATCTGGACCGTGATCTTGGGTCCATATTCTAGCCCCCGCAGAAATCTGGAACGTTGTCGTGTGCTGTTTCCCAAATCGGGGAACCCTGATCCTGATCTGGGCAGGGTCTTGATCTTTTGGCGTGGGCTGGATCTAGGTCAGGGGCAAGATCCGGGGCCCTAGAGCTGGGAGGGCTTTTGGGCTGGGACCTATTTCGAAGCGATGTTCTAGATCAATGGTCTAGAGCTCGGGAAGGGCTGTGTTTTTTGGTCAAGGGTCTAGAGAGCAAAGGTCTAACCGGGGAATGGGCTTTATCGGGTCCATAGGGGGTCTAGATCACAAGGGTCTGAACTAGGGGCTTTTTTTTTATATTTTTTGTTGGGCTGGGGTCTGGGATTGGGTTATCTTGGTATTGTATTAGCCTCTGTTGGCCATGGGATCTCAAAATGCGCAAGGCATCGCCTGTGCTGAGAGTCAGGACAGAATGGCCCAACCATAATTGCCACCTGCTGGCAAGGACCATCGTGTCCTGGTGTATTGGGCACTTCCCTTCTCTTCTCCGTGCCCAGTACCTTCGGGCCGTGGGGATGGCATTCCTGCATTCTGTTTCTGCCCCCGACGGGACAAAGGACCTTCGTGCCTGAGGATGGCATTCGCTTCTGCTGGCTGCCCCCGACAGGCCCAAGGAGCCTACGACGTATGAGAATGATTTCTCTAAGGCAAACGGCTAAATTGCAGCCCGATTAACTCTGCCCCCTGCCCTGCCTTCTTCTGGCCCCTCTGCCGTTCTGCCGCGCCGGCGGGCCACGTGCCCTACGATTTCAGTGGTAAAAACTTATACAACTCATTCGGACAAGGGCCCTCAGGCCCTTGCCTTTTGACCCACATATCTCTCTCCTCACAATATGATGTGTTCCCTGGCTGGTTACCTGCAGGTCTTCCTTACACACACCCGCACCATCCAACACTCGAATACGGCGCAAATCAAAGCATGACGCCTTTTTCTTTTTTTTTCGTAGATTATTACGCCCAGACGTCTCGGTCCTCACTTTTTGCTACCACTTTTCGTCGAATTGTCCTGCCTCCCCCAACTCCTTACCCAAATCACTTCCCCGTAACTCACCACCACCAAGTGTCCGACTGCAAAACATGCACACTTTCGTGAATTCGCAAAGAGGATCACCGAAATTCACAAGGAGTCGGCGCTCCTTTACGAAAAAAAGGAGTGCTGAAAATGCAACACGACAATGCGACCAATGGGGGTGTCAATTGTGTAGAGGCGTCCCTGAAGTCCAATTTTCATAATAAAAATAGCACTACCATGCTATTTGTCATCCTAATAATTTTAGCGGACTCTAAAAAAACATACGCATCACCCTTGGAACGAATCGTGGGCTTGGGAGCATGGAAACCGGTTGGGGTTGAAATAGTAAATGGTACGTGGGTCGAGACTGGCTTGACGCCCGCAATATTTTTCGGAATTATCTCTCCAAAAAAAAAATCCCCTCCACTGTACCATAACATCCAAGTGTTCGACATATTTTCGGAAGCGCCGTCGCTCTTTACTAAACTAATTTTTTACACCTATTATTCCTCTTACTTACCCCCCCGACTACCCATACTGGTCAACAATTTCTCTCGTCCCCCTTCAACAATTCCTTCCCTCACTCACTCCTATGATTTTTTTTGCAAGGTCCCCCCCCGACCCATGACACCCCACGGCGCCTGAATTTCTTCGCATTGGGCTTGTCTGACACGATCGCGCGGGCCTCTTACACTTACGAAACCGCCCGACGGGAATCTGGAACGTTTAGAATATCCGTTCGCCTGCCCTTGTGATCTTTGATGTCGGTCAAGACCTTCATTGTGTTGCTAATTAGGTAGGCAAAACGCTGCCCCCAGGGGATTCCGGTTATGGGCTCATCACTCATCGAGCTAAAAAAAGTGCTGGAATGCACCCCACTCCCCACTCCACTGCGGATTTTTTTTTTGTTTTTTTACAAAGGGGGGAACCATGAAAAGGCGCCACTGATAAAACCTAGAGCAGCCCTTTGGTGACCAAGGAGAAAAGACCAATTGAAAAAGAACATGAAGGATTGAATTGGAGCTGGGCTGTATGATTTGCCCCTATGAATTGCCCTTGCCCCTTCCTTTTATAGCTGAGTACTTGGACTTGTGCTTTTTTTGGTTGTTCTTCTGTCCTGGCCCAACAAACCGTCCGCCACCCCCTCTTCCTTCATCTCCATATATTGTGCTTGCTGCAATAGTTTGTCCTGAAGCTGGAACTGCTCCACCTTTTGCCTGGACTGTGCACAAACCTTTTTTGCGCTGTGCTTTTGCTGGACCTGTCAGAAACCCCCTCTCTAAACCACCCTAAATACTAATTCCCTATCTAACCTCTTATAAAACTACTAAAGATCTACCACCTTCCCCTCTCTACCGCATCCATCTGCATACAATGGAGGGAACACAAGGGGCTCTAATGGCCCAAGTTGGATGACAACATTATGGGTGTCTGGATTGGTTAGGGTGGAAATTGCCTGCTTTGCCTTGAATAAGGTGGGTCCCCAAGCTTATTTTCATAGGACACGGTGGACCCTGAAGATGATCTGCAAGCAAAAGATTCTTTGCTGATCAGTCAGGTGAATGATCCCCCTCCCCTCCCTACCTCCCTCCTTCCCTGCCTCACCTCCTCCTACTGCCCTTCAATCAAGAATGAGAAGACTGAACTGCCAAGGGCATGTGGTGGAAGCTTTGAGGAGCTGCACACAAGAAAATCCACCACCAACAACACACAAACAAAAGTCCAGGGCTCTCCTCGCTTTGAATCTGATAAATCTGATGCGGCGCCGAGACTGGCGCAACTGAAGAAGAAGCCCAAGGAGAACTGTAGTGTAGCCAAGTTACAACCAACAAACAACTGCCTGCCCCCGTAGCGGAGTCAACTCAGATCAGCTTGCATCAGCAGGGGATACCACCTCTTCTGCTGACCTGATCAGCACTGTGTTGAATGGACTGCCTAAGGAGTTTGAAACTGCAGTCCAAATCCTGGAGGCAGAGGACAACTCGGATCTGAGTGATGTCCTGGCCAGACTCTTGATTGCTGAAGCAAGGATGAGCAGTAAGGATGATCGCACCAGAGCTGAGGACCACGGCTCTGCTCTTGCTGGACATGGCGGCACCCCCCCATCGCGTCCAGGTCAGGCTCGTCCGGGTCAGACCACGGACAAGGACAAGAGGACCTGCTACTCCTGTGGTAACGCGGGTCACATTGCAAAGGATTGTCGCAAGAAGAAATCTGACAAAGCCTCCGGGAAGTATACTCCCAAGACCCAGCCGGGTAACAACGCCACAGTCACCACTGCCTTCACCTGCTCGGGTGGCACTGCTGCACTCACTAATGAGGACTTACCCCTTTTAATTGGTGAAGTGACTTGGATGCTGGACTCAGGTGCTTCCCACAACATCACGGGGGACCGCGATCTGCTTGTGAACATCAGACACCTGGATACACCATTCCAAGTCAGGTTTGCTGATGGAGTTGCACATCGGGCGGAGTACGATGGCGACGTCTTCCTGGAATCTGTAAATGGAGAGTATGTTCAGCTGCAGAATGTCCATTATGTCCCTGCATCTGCCAGAAATCTGATCTCCCTCTCAAGCGGGAGATCAGATTTATCAGTTAGGATTTATCAGTTAGGTTTAATCAGTTGCGCCTTTTCCTGGTTCCCCCCTTTGTAAAAAAAAAAAAAAAGCGTTATGCAGAACGGAGCTCAGATAGAATACTGGGATGACACACGTTGTATCTTTGCCAAGAATGATGCCCTGATGCACTGGCTACAGGTTTATTTGCTTTAAAGTGCCTCCTGCTTTAGTGCGCCTTTAAGGTTTTCCTTGCTGGTCAGTGGATCTTGTGGAGGTTCTACCCTTTCACCGTCCAGGACTTTTTCTAAGGAGTTTGATTTGCTTCTTTAGATTTATTTTTAGTTACCTTGTTAGTGTTAGCTTTGGCCCTGTCCTGTTTTTTGTTGCATGCCGTGCTCTGGTCGTCTTTGCAGAGCTTGCTGATCTGCATGGGTGACCTAGCGACATGTTACTAGGCTGCTGAGAGTCTGTACTGGTTTGCTAAAGGAGTGATGCCCTGATGCACTGGCCTGTTACAGGAGTGATGCCCTGCAGTGTTTTAATCTTAGATTAGCAAGACCTTCGGGTGCGTGCCTTTACTTCTTTTTCTGTGTTGCTCTTGGAGGTTACAGTGGTGTTTTGTTGGTTGGGGAGGAACAGTGTTGCTTGGAGGTGGGGGTGGTGCTCGGAAGGCCCTTTGTCCTTTGTCCTCCTAGTAATTAGTTTGTGTCCCTCGTTCTTTCGTCTCCTAGTCTTTTCGTCTTTTGTCTTGGATCATTTGTCTTAGCGGACTTTTGGTTCATGTCCTCTAGTCTTCTTCTTTGGTTTTTCTTCCTTGGTCACATAGGGCTAGGTTTTATCAGATGTTCCCTTTCCTGGTTCCTCCCTATGTAAAAAAAAAGGAAAAAAAAAGAGTGGTGTGCGCATCGAAGCGGTTTGCATCAACGGCGTGTATGAGGTGGAGGGCATGGTGCCCGATGCAGACATGCCAGTTGCTCCTCTTTTTACAGACGGTACTGTGTGCGCTGCCGTTGAGACGCCGGAGCTTTGGCATGCCAGGTTTGGTCATCTAGGGATGACAAACTTGGCCACTCTGCAGGCCAAGCAGATGGTACAGGGCATGAAGGTAGAAGCTGAGGCATTCAAGGACTTCAAGGATCCCTGCGAGGCTTGCGTGCTGTCGAAGCAGACCCGCGATCCTTTTCCTGCCAGTAAGTCAGCACCTGTGAAGGGACTGCTTCATGTGGACCTATGTGGTCCTTTCACACCTGCCTCTCTAGGGCAGAGCAAGTACTTCCTGGGTGTGTTGGAGGACCACTCTAGGTACAGCTTTGTCATCATGCTGAAGACCAAGGACCAGGCATCAGCAGCCCTGCATGACCTCATTCTCATGCTGCAGACTCAACATGGCATCACTGTCAAGATAGTGCGCTCGGACAGAGGAGGAGAATTCTGCAATGGTGAACTCGCTGCCTTCCAGAGGGATTGTCCATCAAACCACAGCCCCTTACAGCCCCGAGAGCAATGGCGCGGCGGAGCGTTTGAACAGGACCCTAATGGAAAAGGTTAGGGCCCTACTGCTTCACAGTGGTGCCCCCTTCTACCTTTGGGCTAAGGGCCTACAGACAGCTAACACCTTAAGGAATGCCTCCCCTGTCAGTGGCCGGGAGCTTACGCCTCACCAGCTGCTGACAGGGTCAGTCCCAGAAGTATCCCACTTCAAGATTTTTGGGTGCAAGGCCTTTGCCCATGTGCCCAAGCTGAAGCGGCGCAAGCTGGATGCTGTAAGCAGACCAGGTGTCTTCATTGGGTACGAGGCCAACTCCAAGGCATACCGGATCCCGGATCCAGACGGCAAGACTGTGCGTGTGGCTCGGGATGTTACCTTCCGTGAGGGTCTCTTCCCATACAACACGCCGACGCCAACGGCCCATATGAATGATAAGCCACTGTGCATTGTAGACATCAAGCTGGAACCTGGTGAGGAACCAGTTAGTGCACCTTCTGGCACCTCACCAGCGGCACCCACTACCCCGACGGATGAAGCTGACAGTGAGGACGAAGACTTGCCCCCTTTGCACATGGATACTGACTCAGATGAGGAAGATGAGGACATTGCTCCACTGCCTACTCAAGATGCACCTCCTCCGCGGCGATCATCTAGACTCAGGCAGGCACCTTCAGAGTGGTGGGCCAGCTCAGCTGCTGTTGTTGAACTTCAGCCTGAGCCAGTGTCTGTAAAGGAAGCTCTCGCAGGTCCCAAAGCTCAGCAGTGGAAGCTTGCAATGGATGAAGAGTATGCAGCTCTGCTCCACAACAAGACTTGGGAGGTTGAGGACAGACCCCCTGGAACCAATGTACTCAATGTCAAGTGGATCTTTAAGAGGAAGCGAGACGCTGCAGGTAACATCGAGCGCTACAAGGCTCGCCTGGTAGTTGTTGGATGCAGGCAGCGGGAGGGTCTCGACTACAATGAGATATATGCACCTGTAGGGAAGCACGCAACTCTGCACACCCTCTTGGCTGTCACAGCTCACCGCGATCTTGAACTGCATCAGCTGGACGTTGCCAACGCGTTCCTCAATGGGGAAGTGGAAGAGGATCTGTGGATGCAGCAACCTCCAGGTTTTGCAGTTGGGGGAAGCAACCGTGCATGCCATTTGCGCAAGACTCTCTATGGTCTGAAGCAGAGCCCCCGTGCTTGGTATGCAAACTTGCGCTCCTAGCTGGCTGGAGGCCATTGGCTTTAATGACTCTGTGGCCGACCCTGGATTGTTCATCATGATGGCTGGCTCTGGTGACTGGACCTATGTGCTGATCCATGTCGAAGACATCCTGATTGCCGGTTTAGCGGAAGGAGTCACACTGGTGAAAACCAAGCTGGCTGAAGTCTTCAAAATCGAGGACATGGGGGAATCCTCCTTGTACCTTGGTATGGACATCATCAGGGACAGAGGGATGAAGACACTCCTCTTGACTCAGAAAAGGTATGTGGCTGACCTCATGGACAAGTTTGCCTCACATGCCAAGTCAAAGAAGGTGCCACTATCCTCAGCCACCAAGCTGACCAAGCTGACCAAGCAGCCACCAAGCTGACCAAACTGAGAGCCTATGGACCAGACTGTTGTGAGCTACAGCGAGATCATTGGGTCTCTGATGTATCTTGCAGTGTGCACCAGGCCTGACCTCTCACAGTCAGTGGGAGCTTTGGCCAGATACATGGCAAACCCCACTGACTGAGGACCACGTGGCTGCTGCAAAGCATGTGTTGGCGTACTTTTTTGGCACTCTGGACTATGGGTTGTTCTTTGGAGGCAGTGATCTGCTGGAGCTTCAGGGCTGAGCTGACTCAGACTTTGCTGGAGACACTGGCACACGGAGGTCGACGACTGGCTACGCTTTCAGGCTGAATGGAGCTGTGGTCTCCAGGCTGAGCCGACTGCAGCCCACGGTGGCGCACTCCACCACAGAGGCTGAGTACATGGCTGCTGGTGCAGCTGTCAAGGAAGCACTCTGGTTCAGAAAGCTTCTACCTGAGTTTGGAATGGTGCTAGGAGCAGTACCTATCTATAGTGACAACCAAGCAGCCATTAAGCTGCTGAAGAACCCCATCTCCTGCGTGCGCACGAAGCATATTGATGTTGCGCCCCACTTTGCGCGTGAGCGAGTGGCAAGGTCAGAGTTGACCTTCACCTACATCTCCACTGAGGAAATGGTGGCAGATGTACTCACTAAAATCCTGCCTAGGTGCAAGTTTGAGCTGTGCAGGCTCGGGTTGGGAGTTACCAACAAGTAGGAACATTCAGTCAGTCACGAGTGGGAGTGTTAGAATATCAGTCAGCACTTGCCTTGTGATATTTGATGTCGCACTAGACTTCATGTGATGCTAATTAGGTAAAGGCAAAACGCTGCCCCTAGGGGGATTCGAACCCTTGTCTCCGAATAGCTCATGGCGCTACACCACTGAGCTAGAAGTAATATGCCGTGCCGTGTTTTGAAAGTAGGAGTTACCGGTGGTGGCCAACCGGTTGTTACCGCCCGATGGCCGGTTTATGGATGCTTCGCGGTAGCTACTGAAGGAATCTACCGGTGGAATCTTCCAAAGATGCCTTCCGTAGATTCCCTCCCCAACAGTATAAAAGGGGACTCACGAGAGCAGAGTACCGCTTTCTCTCTCTCTGGTCCCCAGGTAAGATTTACTGTTCCGCTACCATTACTGCGTCTCTTGCTATGATCTTTGGTGGTCCAGAAAGCTGAGACTCGCGCGCATCTGTTCGCGCGCATCTGACAGAGCGAATCTGTTCGCGCGCATTTGTTCAAAGCTAGTTGTTCAGCTTTGTTTGCAGCTCTCTCTTTCTCTCTGCTTTGATACTCTGACTCTTAGTTCTTATTGCTTTGCTTAGATATTGAAGGCTCTTTGCCTCCTTCTTGTACATTGCCTGTTTCCACTTGTCAGTTCTAAGGCTTTCGCATCTCTTTGTAGTTGTATTGTTTCTGATGTAATCACCACTAACTCTCTCTCTCTGGTCCCCAGCCTATTTATTCTTCAAACGTTGTCTGACACGAGGGCAGATTTGTTGCACTACCTGCAGTGGGACGAGGCGAGAAAGAACGCCGTCGCAAAAGGCAATTCCTTGTCGGACAAGTGCAACAGGCAGCAGAAGGGGGTATGAATAAATCGAAGATCATCTGAAAGGGTTGACCAAGCCTCGATACCCTAGCAAAAACGTGCAGTAAATCGTGTACAATTTGCACAGACACCCCCCTCCGACTCCGATTCTTTCTCTCTGCAGAGCATGAGCTCCACCGACGATGTCGGAGAGTTGAACTCTCATCCGACAATTGCCCAAGCTGTAGGCCAATGGTAGTAGTACCCCGGCTGGCCCCTTCGGGGGACAGAACACAGCCGAGGAGGTTGACGACGTGGCGGATCGCAGCAACCGCAGACCTTCAAGCAGAGTAGATCGCAAGGGTCGCAGATACTCAGCGGTGCGGGTTGACGTAACGAAGGCAGTCTAATTCGGCCCCGTCCAGTGGAAAAGCCCCAGCCCGATCAATCTCCGACGGATACACTCTGGTGGACGGAAGCTACGAACGCCATTGTTTCCACCCGACTACATACACGAAGGATCGATAAAGCTATTCTCGATCTCCCTGCAATTGTTTTACCGCCATCATCCAACCCAAGTTCCACAATATACCGAGCCTTACAGTGGCCCATACATATAATATATTTGGCACGGGTCGGAGCGACACGTTCATACCAAGGTCATCCCTATACGAGAGGCCGACACGTGCTTGGAACCGGTAACGATGCCCATTATCAGCAGTTGGACGGCACGCAAGCACCAGAGCAATACTTAACGGGTATTACAGGAAAATTCTTGTAAGGGTGCGACGGGTTTCTACCCGTGCAGTCGAGATCAGGGTACTTCAAATTGCCAAATTGGCCAGCGCTTTAGCGCACTTGAAAACAAAAAAACTGCGCTTTGCAGTGCAAAAAGCGCAAACATTGCTTGCTGCGCCCACAGGGAGTTGCAAAAAACTGCGCTTTAAGCGCAGAGGGGGTCAAAAAATCAGCGCTAAAAAGCGCAAAAGCGCGCGCTTTGAATTACCCTGGTCGAGATACGTTTATTGGCGCATCGGGCGCCCCCTCTGATTCTTATTCATAGCTGATCCATGGAGTGACTCGACAGAAATTCTGATCGGCGCTCCATCAAGGGCGCTAAGTTATAGCGCTCATACAAACAAGTAGCCCATTGATGCGCTTGAGTAGTCGCATGCCAGCCGGCCCTCTGTTTGGGATGAAACACTGGCTGATGAGGTCGAACAACCTGCGGATGCCAATACGATTACACGACGAATGGACCACTGCAGTCACCTGCGACAGGTGTCCATACCGATCGCAATCGACCGTGGGTCGTGTCTCTATTGCCACATAATTGTTTTCGGAAACGCAGGTCTTGGCTTTCTCCCCAGACTACACGACGGTTCAGTCCGAGGAGGCACGGGGTCGCTGCAGACATATTCCCATCAGTCACGCAAAGTACCAGACCTCATTGTCCGCAAACGATATAATATTTCGCACGGGACTTATTGATGACCTCCGATCGGAAAATTTTGACGGTCGGACAACGGGTTCATTGTTCGATTCGATGAAAGACGTATTCCGCTATCTGCAGATGGACAAGTCCCAATAATATGCAGCAGGAACGACAGGCAGCGGAGCGGGGGCTACACGTACAATAGGTCAAAGACTCGATTCTAGAGAGCGGCAGACGCTAGGTACCCTAGCGAGAAATTATTGCGGTAAATATATTCATTTACTCATGCAAACCCCTTTCGACTCTTCTGACACTACCACTTATTCTTTGCTGGCGTTACGATCGATGGACGAGACTGACAAAGAGTCAAAGAGACGGATTCTCGTCCAACAAAAAGCCTAAAGTTGGACGCACGCCACGAGTAGCCAATTGATGCGCTCGAGTAGTCACATTATGGCTGGCCCCTTCGGGGAATAACACAGGCCGAGACGGTAGAGAGGACCGCGACGTACGCAACAGATTGCAGACCTTCAAGCAGAGTAGATTGCCAAGGTCGCAGATCCTTAGCTTGCAAGGATCACGCGTTTGGACGGGTGTCTAGCAGAGGCCCAAATCCGAGTCAAGGTGGTCGAGGAATTGAACAGGGAGTAGGACGTGGTCGCGGGGCTAACAGGCCACGCATCCCCAACAGGACGAGACCCGAATTCGGCCAAGCACATAAATGGGGGAATTTGCATGGGACAGTCGATCTCGCTGTTGTGTCAGGATGCTCTTTGTTTTTTCTGTTTTCAGAAAAATCCACTTGCTCCGCAACCATGACGGTGGACCGACGCTGCAACACTCGCGAAACCAACACTCGCCCTGGCCGGATTTTCCTTTGTATCCTTTGTACCCTTTGTTCACCGTATTCCTTGGCTTCTCCGGTTCTTATTTTCTATCGAGTTCTTGACTCGTGAGATATTAGTCGTTATAAATGGAACTGCGGAATTCATCCATGTTTTACAATTTGTTCAGCTATAATTGTTATCCCTGTTCTCTGTATGGTCTGTCTCATTATATACGCCGGATTATTACCGGCCTTGTTCATGGCAACATTCTTCACAATGTATCTCTTGATTGTAACATTCATTCTCAATATCATTTTGAGTTCATCAGATGTATGGAAACCAGTTTTTTTGTTAAGTGAGACGCTATCGGCCTGCGTAACATTTGTATTCATGTTCGCCTAGCTCTTTTTTCCATTCTCGTGGACAATAATTATCATGCCAAGTTTTGTAATGTTTTGCCTCCCGTGTATTACTACTTCTGTTTCTTGTCGGTGTATCAGTTTTCTCCGGCGACTTCTCCGGTGTAAACTTTTCTTCCTTTTCTAACTTCACCGGTATCCATTCCAATTGTATTGTATTTGGGTAATTTCAGGGTGGAACAAACCGGTCGGTTCTCCGGTATTGGGGGGTTTCCTGGTCGGTTTACCGGAGCTCAAAAATCTGATTTCCGGTTTCGCAGCAACTTTCTGAGAAGCCTGTCCGGTTTGCACCGACCAGTTCTGAGCACGAGTTCCGGCCAGACCGACCAAAATTCGATCTTGAGTTCCGGTGTCCGACTCAGCTTAGTAGCTAACTAAGCTGAGTAGCTGTGTAGCTGACATAGTAACTCGAGCCTAGCAGCTTATCAACAGTTGGAACTTCATCTTCCTCAACTTCCCAACATTCAAACACCTGCCCTTCGAGAAGATGAAGACGGAACCCCTTTCTCCCACAGTAACCACCAATTCCCTCAGGGTTCAAGTTGACAGCAAAATTAGAACTGAAAGCTATGGTATTTAATCGACTGCTCAGCAATTCGTTCATTCGAGCATCTGCTCGACTGCCCCCCCTCCGCCCTTGTCCTAGAGTCATTGACTGGCTCGTCGCGTCTGTTGAAGCGACAAAAGGTGCCGTTACCCCGCAACAGCTCCTCCTCGCTCTCGTCATTGAGTCGTCGACTGGCTCTTTGCCTTTGTTGGAGCTCCTTCTCCCCTGCCTCCTCCTTTTCCTCTCCTCCTCCTCCCCTCCTCCTGCTCCCTCCTCCCCCTCCTCCTGCTTCCTCCTCCCCCTCCTCGTCCTTTTCCTCCTCCCCCTCCTGCTTCCTCCCCCCCATTCCCCTCCCCGTCCTTTTCCTCCTCCCCCTCCGCCTCTCCCCTCTGGATCTCCCCTTTTGCTGCTGCGCTTGGAAGGCTTTTAAGCGCGAGGTACTGTTTGAGTGCAGTTTATGGCCTGATGGCCTAATTAAATTGATTGTAGGTGTCCTAGAAGCTCAGCTTTACTTCAAATGGGGCTGTTGTTAGGCACATGGGTTTAACAGCATAGTGCGACCTATATCAGTCAATCAATGTTGATAGCAATTTGTGGCCTGCTGGCCTAATTAAATTGATAACCAGGTGACCTAGGAGCTCAGCTATACTTCAAATGGGGCCGTTGTTAGGCACATGGGTTTTACAGCATAGTGCGACCTATATCAGTCGATCAATGTTGAGTGCAATTTGTGGCCTGCTGGCCTAATTAAATTGATCACAGGTGACCCAGGAGCTCAGCTTTACTTCAAATGGGGCCGTTGTTAGGCACATGGGTTTTACAGCATAGTGCGACCTATATCAGTCAATCAATGTTGAGTGCAATGTGTGGCCTGCTGACCTATTTAAATTGATTGCAGGTGACCCAGGAGCCCAGCTATACTTAAAATGTTGTAGGGTTAGCAAGCTCCAAGTTCTAGAATATCATATCTTGCGATGAATGATTATTCCAATCTGCTATGTGTCTTACATTTAAAGCAGAACCCAAATACGAAATTTTGTTACACAAAGGCCCCAAAATGACCACCTAAATTGTACCGGAAGTTTTCAAACCATAAGTGCGGCCGAAAAGGAAAAAAAGGAGGAAAAAAAAGTGCGGTTCAAAAGAATGGCCCAAAACGTGTACCGGAGCTCTAAAATCAGAGTTCCTTTTTCACAGCAATTTCCAGGGAGGCCATTGTCCTACCCTGGGTAATTTCCTGTCCGGATTTCTCCGGGATGTTGCGCTACTCCTCGGTGTTCGCCGCTACTTTCATCCTTTTTTCCGTTTTCATCTTCTTTTTTCTTATATTTTAATTCAATCTTGTTTCGCCACGCCTTCCTTTTTCTTCTGATCTTTTCAAGGAACTGCGGTAATTTAGGTAAACATTTAACCAGTAGTTTGTGGCTACTCTTGTACCTCGCTTTGCATTCTTTCATTGATTTTAGTTGCTCAAGCCTTTCAGAACCCGTATATTTTTCCGGCTGTTTTAACCGTCTTCTATATTTTTCATGTTGTTCCAGTAATCTTGTGACCGTTTCCGTAATAATTGCCGGCATTTTGCTTCCAAAAATCCCATATCCCGACTTACTGACATTTGTGAAGTTTCCGGCGATAGGGCTTCCGCCAGCTCCCATACTTCGTCAAACGTTTTGGGGCATTTGAGCTCCCAGTCACCTCCCTCCTGTGTGCATTGCTTCTTGAGCATGACCATCATGCATCTGAATGTATCCAGAGTTTCCGCCATCTCCTCATCGCTGAAGTTCCCGAAGCAGGTTTTGTAGACCTTCCACAACCGTCTCCATTAGCTTCGCTGTGCCGAATGGGCAATACACATGATCCTCGTCATTCATGAGTACTGGTTCCTCTTTGCTCGTTTTCTCATCTTCTTCCGACTTCTTTTTCGCTTCCTCATCCTCCGCTGCCTTCTTGAGCTTCTTCTTTAGCATATCTTGCTTGTACTTCTCCATTGCTGACATCGGTTTCTCCGTCAACATTGGAGCCTCCGCACGGTCAATTTCCATAGCCATATCCTCCGGTGTTTGGGTGTTTGAGCATCCCGCTTGGCCCTTGTCTTCCACAGTCACTACTTCCATTGCCTTAACCACCTGTATTTCCTCCTTCTGCATGTTCTCTTGCTCCGTTGTTGCTTCCTCTTCCTCCGGGCCAGCTGGTGAATCCGCCTGTCCTTTTTCCTCTTGAGAGCCAGAATTTTCCTCTGCATCTCATCGACAATAGCCGGTAGCCTCTCCGTAGTCACCGAGATAATCACAAACTTGTCCTGGAGTGCCGCTAGCTCCGCCGCACTTTTAGCGGCTTTCTTTAAGCCTGCATCACTGGATGCGATGAGCTTTGTTTGGTCGTCCAACAACGCCACCAATGCTGCTGATAACTTTTCGTTCTCAACGTAGTTTCCTGCTATCTGCACTGCCATCTTTGCATTACTCGATCTGTAGTAATCCAGGATAGCCTCCGGGTTGGTGTCCGGTTCTGCAACATTGAGTTGTGACATAATTTTAGTATAGTCTGTCTCCGTAATTTTATCATCTTTTTTCTGTTGTCTTCTTGTTCCGGTGTCATTCCATAATATTTCCTCTGACCATTCCTCCGGAGTACATCCGGAGGTAGTAATTTCCATATCCAGGGTTGAAGAGTTTTCTCTCTGTTTTCCCTTCTTCTCCGGAGCTTTGCTTTTTTCGGGCTTACAGCTTCCAGTTGGCTTCCCTCGGATTTTTACCTCGGATCTGGGTATTTTTGAATCCCTGGATTGCCCAGGTTTCTCCCGTAACCGTTCGGTTATAGTTTCCTCGCCAGCAACTCCTGTACTCTTTGATTCAACTGATCGCACTTTTGCATGCGCTCCTTCCGATACCTGCCACCCTGCCAGATCCTCGGAAATTCGCACCTGGACCTTGCTGCCTCGTTGTTTATGATGCATGGTTCGATTGCACTCCTTTCTAAAGCTAGGTTCTATGTACTATTAACTCGACTTCCTTTTTTCTACTCACCTTTGGCCTGCTCAGCTGCATTTGCCAGCTCAAACCTCTCCTTAGCTCCTAGTTGCGCTACCGCCATTCTTACAAGATGCCCGTGCCTTGCTTTCGTTCAATCGGACGCTTACAGCTCTCGAAACCAGTGTTAGGTGAGAACTTATCTAGTTCTCTTAATCGCAAAGGGTCACAGACAGATCTAGATAAGCTATGGGTTAGATAGGGATGTTAGGTGCGGGAGCTTAGTTCGATACACATGGAGTATTGTTCTGGAGGCCCGCACCATTCTATATAGCTGAGGTGAGTCAGCAGTACAGACGTGGCAGTACTATGTGGAAGTACTGCCTATGTCTAACGGTATGCCTAATGCATAACCAACTCCGAGACTCACCGAACCTTGTTCCGAATGAATAGCTCCGCTCCTCTTCCGGGACATTACTCCGCTCCGGGATGTCAGTGACTTCCGCCGGTCGGGACCAGCACTCCGGACCAGTAAGGCTCTGACCCGGACCTCCGGTACACTCGTGTTCCGGCGAACGAACCTGCAACGGGAGTTCTCCCGTTACACTCTACTAGTGCAGAGTTAGAAGGGAGCGGAGAGGGGGGGGAGGATGCTATAGGAGATTGTGTGCTTACCAAAGCTGTTGCTGTGGGTGTCAACACTGTGTCTGCTACATCTGGTGTCAAAACATCTGCTGCTTTTGAAGAAAAAGTAAAGAAAGGCTAAGGGACAGCTAAGGGACTGACACCACAAGTGCATAGCTGCCGAGTGGGAAGCAAGATGGGGTATAGCAAGCCCTCCTCGATGAAAATAAAGGACGGCTCTCCCGAAGCAGGGGAAGAGGTGTCCTGGACGTGGTGATTCCTCCTACTGCAGGCTAGAGGTTGCAACAACGTGCAGTTTTTTTGCAGGTGTGGGTACGCCTCGCTGACAAGACTCTCCACCGTCCTTATACCATCACTATCCGGAGCTTGCTTCATGGCATCCTGGGCTGCAACGCGTTCCTTGCCCATGTACGAGTACGCTTCCAACGGGTCAACCAAGATGACTTCCCCTCCATAGTCTGCTCCAACCCTGACTGCTTGCAGCAGCAGACTGCTGACACCATGTCTCACGCTTTCTTGGATTGCCCTGACTCTGCCCCTGTCATTGACTGGCTCCTTTCCAGCTGAGAGACCCTCACCGGTGGGCAGCGCCTTCCTCGATGCCCCTTCTTCCTCCTTAGTGACGACATCACCCTTTGGCCTGGAACACCCCCTCCTCCCTCTACCCTACGTCTGTGTATTACCACCTTGGGCGCGATATGGCAGGTCCGTTCGTCCCGGGCTGACAGACGGGACCATTCTGATCCCCTTCACCACAAGGCTATCTGCCTTGCCCTTGGACCCCTTCACCAAGCCATCGCCAGGGACTGGATGCGCACCCAGACGGATCTTCAAAACCTTGATAATGGCGCCTTCAGTCAGGATTGGTGGCGTGGCCTAGATTGCTCTCTCACAGTGGCTTCCTTTGCAAGCTTATGGGCCACCCCCCCCGATCTTTTAAACCATGATTGGTGTCAATTTCGGTGACCAAGAGCCTGATACCCGCACCATGCAAATGACAATCCCCATGGCCCCAGCGCTATCTACAATCCCAGACCCAGTCCCTGACCCGCATCAGAACCCAGACCCAGGCCAAGCCTTAGATCTAGACCCTCCTCTAGACCTTGTCCCAGATCCAGCCCAAACCGAAGATCTGGACCCTGATCTAGACCCTGACCTGGATCCAGCCCAAGCCGTCGTCCTTCTTAGTTTGCATCTCCTCTTTCAGTCTTCTGATCCGGTGACTGTTAGAGATTGCAATGTCTTGGCCCCCCCCTTCATAGGTCTTTTTTCTTAGTAGTCCTAGCCTCTTCTCTTGGGCTTCCTGTTTTGGGCTTCTTCCTTGCCTCTCAGGTTTGTTTGTCTTTTGTTCCTGTCCTCCTTTGTCCCTTTAGTCGCCCAGGTGGTGTCTGTCCCTTAGCTGTCCCTTAGCCGTTTATGTCTTTTTCTTCGGTCTTTTCTCCTTGGTCACAAAGGGCTTGGTTTTATCAGTTGCGCCTTTTCCTGGTTCCCCCCTTTGTAAAAAAAGAAAAAAAAAAAAAAAAAAAAAAGATCTAGACCCTAGATCTAGACCCAAAAGTCCGTTAATCAAACAGTATACTGGGAGAGACAGAATCTATTGTACGACAACAATGCATAAATGTACCGCCAATAGGAACACTGAGGATTGGTATGACCCACCTGTATACAAGCCTGACCCAAAAGCACAACAGATAGTTATAAATCATGCAAAAGCATCGAAGACTACTTTAAAAATGGCGTTTCAAGGGTTGGTCCAAGAACACTGTACTCTCGTACTTGTGGACAGTGGGGCATCAGACTCATTTATCAATGCAGACCTAGCTAAACAAGCGGGATTGCAAGTGAAAACCAGCCAACATAGTATACAAGTTGCTGGAGAAACCAGTATGAATGTCATGGGGACAGCAGAAATGCGCCTCAGAATCGGCACATACATGGGAAGGGTGGTCAGCAAACACTTCTGAACTGTAATTCATGTAGCCTGGTACTGTCGAGGGCATTCGCCCACCCCAACTGCATTGCCAGCCACTTGACCCCCTGCTGCTAGTTCAAATTCACAGTCCCCTGCTGCCTTACAAACTCCAGATCTGGTTCTACAACTTTGCATCCACATGTGTAACGGTGGCAGCCCATCTGCATTGCCAGCCACCTGACCCATTGCTGCTAGCTCAAATTCACAGTCCCCTGCTGCCTTACGAACTTCAGATCTGGTTCCACAACTTTGCATCCATATGTGTAATGGTGGCAGCCCAACTGCATTGCCAGCCAATTAAGCCCCTGCTGCTAGTTCAAATTCAAAGTCCCCTGCTGCCTTAAGAACTCCAGATCTGGTTCTACAACTTTACATCCACATGTGTAACGGTGGCAGCCCATCTGCATTGCCGGCCACTTGACCCGCTGCTGCTAGTTGAA
The DNA here is from genome assembly GCA_013435795.1 of Chlamydomonas sp. ICE-L. Taxonomy (NCBI): domain Eukaryota; kingdom Viridiplantae; phylum Chlorophyta; class Chlorophyceae; order Chlamydomonadales; family Chlamydomonadaceae; genus Chlamydomonas; species Chlamydomonas sp. ICE-L. The sequence goes on from JACBWV010000689.1 coordinate 25,843, forward strand.
ATTCAGAGGTAGCAGAGACTACCATCATCCAGCAGCTGTTCAGTTTTTTTTCTTTTTTTTTTACAAAGGGGGGAACCAGGAAAAGGCGCAACTGATAAAACCTAGCCCTTTGTGACCAAGGAGAAAAGACCAAAGAAAAAGACAAGGACGGCTAAGGGACAGCTAAGGGACGGACACCACCTGGGTGACTGAAGGGACAAATGAGGACAGGAACAGAAGACAAACAAACCAGAGAGGCAAGGAAGAAGCCCAAAACAGTAAGCCCAAGAGGAGGGGCTAGGACTACTAAGAAAAGAGACCTATGAAGGGGGGGGCAAAAACATTGCAACCTCTAACAGTCACCGGATCAGAAGACTGAAAGAGGAGATGCAAACTAAGGAGTGCTGTTAAACAGTGTTGTAAAACAGGTTGTCGTTCCTTTGTTTGATGACCCTACCGCCTTCGACGAGAAGGAGTACAACAACGAGTTTGTGACAGACTCTGAGGTGGAGTCTGGTGTAGATGAGGATGATAATGATGAGATGAGTGAGCTCAGCAGTGAGAGTGATGAGTCTTGCAGGTACCCCGTCTCCGATGACGATGAAGACATTGCTGGCATGCCTCCCCTGATGAATGACGATGAAGCGGACCATTTCCTTGAGGGACTGTAGATGCTGCAGCTTATTCCAAGTAGTAGCTGTCTAGGGATTATTTTGTCTAAATAAATAAAATTCTGTTGTGAATGCCAGATCTATTCCCAAGCTGGTGACATGTACATGACCAGGTTTTTCAGCTATGCTTTATGAAAGTTGACTGTAGTGTGGCCTGCCAGTCAAGTTAAATTAAGATGATGAAGTAGCTTAGCTTTATATGAATTGGGGCTGCTGTTAGGCACATTTACAGTTATGGCTATAATTGGATAGTTACAGGGTTGGCACCCTACCCCAGGCTCCAAGTTGCTGATTCTAGTGATCTTCATATCTCACATGTAATGCAACACTTACCTTCGTTTTTTTGTAAAAATGCCCCCAAACTGTGCCCTCAAAGTGGGGGGAGGGAATCCCGGAAGGTACGTAGCAAAAGTGCTTTCAAAACCGGAGCTTTTTTGGGGGGGGGGGAAAACAAAAAGTGCGGTATTCAAAAATGTCCTAAAAAGTGGGCCGGAAGCCTGCCGGAAGGGTAAAAACAAAGTTCCGGTATGGCCAGCCTATCTTAGGAAGGCCATTGTCCTACCCTGATATCAACGCGGAAGATTATGCAAATCTTTTCTTGAAAGCAGTTTTCAGATACCATGGGTTACCCGAGAATTATCACGGACAGAAATGCGAGGTTTACAGGAAAGTTCTTAATGTAAGTTCTTTACAACGGCATATACTCGATAGCGGAGAAGATGCTATTAAGCGCAACAGGCGCAATCATATAGAATAGGGATGTGTACTGCAAGGTACTGCAGTCACGTGCAGGCCACAGTTAGCCTGTGGCCCGGCGGCAGGCAACATGAGACCAGGAGGGAACAGGTACCGGTGTGCACTTTGCTAACTCAGAGACTGTTTTATAAATCAGTCAATAACATCCCCCCCAATTCAAGGTATTCTTTAACTAAAGAATTCCTGGAATCAACTGAGGGGCATAAGAAAATTAAGTTGTGACTATGGATAAACTACTATGTGAAATAAATAAAACTGCAGAGAGGCTGCAGGCTAGGCTGCAGGGAGGCTGCACAGGGGAGAGAGCCTTGGTTACGAGAAGTGCATGATTCGAGACTAAAGGATTTGTTTTAGACAGGATGTCTGTACTAGTCCCCCCATAATTTTGGTGTGAGAGCTGAAAGCTGTAACCTAAATTAGAATCTGGCAGGCATCTTGTAGTAGTCATGGAGTCATATAAATTTCAAACGTGTACTGCCTGTGATCAGTACATGGGGCATTACATGGGGCAGACAGTCAAATACATCCTAGAGTGTTCATGTCTAAAACAATTAGGGAGAGCAAGATCCTATTCTCCATTACTAAGTGCCTGGCAGGGCGGGGAAGCCATCCAGGTCAAGCTGATGGCGGACTTGAGCTAGGAAGCTGCTAAGTAGCTGCTGGGGCGTTGCAGATCTAAACACTACTAGGGAGCTAGAAGCTGCAGTGGCTCTAGGAGCGGGTAAGTAGCTGCAGGGACGGAATACCTGAGGTCAGAAAACTTATTTCCCCCTGATTGGGAAGTCTTGATTTTATAAAGACTTGTCAAATCAAGGGTGACATCAAGATTACTAAAACAGAGGCGAGGGGGAATCACAGGGCTAGGTCTAATACGTCCAGCACAGTGAGCAGTAGGAATTCATAAGGTCAGCCAACTTTCCCCCCCATAATTAGGGAGCTCTTAATGGATCCTCAAATTAGGGATGACATTATGTTATTGACTGCTGCGTCGGTAAGTTTTGCTGTACTGAACCATTCTTGTTTCAAGAGGAAAACCTCTTGATTCACCCCTCTTAAGTAGTCCGAGCGCCAAGAGGCAATTTGCTTGAAAAATGCCCTCTTGAATCCCTCTTATTTAAGTGGTTAATCAAGAGGTGTCTTGTACGTCTATTGATTCAAGGTCACTTGTTGAATTCTTGTTTCAGTGTAGAATCAATAGGTTGCCTTGTATGTGTCTTGAATCAAGATTACTTGCTGCTCTTAAATAATCCGAGAGCCAAGAGGCATTTTTCTTGAAAGCAGCTTGCTTGAACCGTTCTTATTTAAGTGGGGAACCAAGAGGGTGACTTGTGTGTCTATTGATTCAGGATGACTTGCTCTAGGGGAGGACGTATAGGTTTTGGAAGGCAGTTTTATTTTTACATTTAACTAACCAGTAGCAAAGTGAAGTCGCGGACTCAGCAGCCAAATAAACCCAAACCCATCCAAACCCAACTTCCTAATAACCAAACCCAACTTCAACCTAACCTCCTAAGAAGACAAACTGATGAGCTCTGACTAGCTATCTAGTCTGTCTTCTGCCCCTGTCCCCCCCCTGCCACCCCGACTGGCTAGTCTAGCCAAGCTACTATTATATTATGAGTGACCAGCAGCAGTGACCAGCAGCAAGACCAGTGCCATCATCAGGCTTCTTGATCTTGTCCCTCTACTCATCCTTGCATGCTGATGACTTGCTCCTTCTCCACCATGTCGCAATATGCGGAAGTCACTGCCTGCTGGAACTGCAGCAGCATGAAAGGAAGGAGGTGGAGTTAGAAGATTATTAGTTGCTTGACCAAGCACAAGCCAGTTGGAAAATCAACGAATCAGCAATCAAGAAAGCGAGCAAGCATTCACGTGGTATCAATTACAATGATGAGACAGATAGATGGTGCAGCATATAAGACACGTGGTGCAGCATACAAGACAGATTGTGCACCACACAAGACATATGGTGCAACGTACAAGACAAATGGTGCAGCGTACAAGACACATGGTGCAGCGTACAAGACAGATGGTGCAGCATACAAAACAGATGGTGCAGCATACAAGACAGATGGTGCAGCATACAAGACATACGGTGCAGCGTACAAGACAGATGGTGCAGCATATAAGACACATGGTCCAGCATACAATACAGATTGTGCAGCATACAAGACATATGGTGCAATGTACAAGACAAATGGTGCAGCGTACAAGACACATGGTGAGCATACAAGACAGATGGAGCAGCATACACGACACATGGTGCAGCATTCGAGACACACGGTGCAGCAAGGCAAATCATGCTGCATACAAGCCAAATGGTGCAGCATACACGACAAATGGTGCAGCGTACAAGACAGATGGTTCAACCTACAAGACAAATGGTGCAGCGTACATGACATATGGTACAGCATACAAGACAGACGGTTCAGATCTACTCACATGTGTTGGTTATATAACAACATATTGCCACTGTGTAGCCTAGTCAGGGGAAACTGCAGGCAGGCATTTGTCAATCATGGAGGTACATAGGCATGCATGCAGGTGTGAAGCAGGCATGCAGCAAGGAGGTGGGCCAGGTTGCAGCAACCGAGCAAGCGGCTGAGCCGCAGGTTCGGCGTCTGAGTCATGGATTGCTTGAAATCAGGCAAGAAAGGACCAGCAGTGATTCAAACCTTCGACTTTCAAACCTGCGCAACTACCTGCGGAATTCGAATCCTCCCTCTCCATCCGCAACACTCAATTGCAACACTCAATCGGCTTGCCTGAAAGCATAACATTCGCCCAAGTAAAGCTGTGTACTAATCGACGAATTGAATATGGTCCAGCAGGTAGCATGGTTGAAGACAGCGGCTCAGTGCAGGAGTAAAGCAGTAGTGGTTTGGTTCAGTGATGCGAAGCATTGTTTAGAAGGCGCACGCAATCGTCTGCCATTTCGCAGATCTGGTGTCTTCTTCAAAATTTGAACGACGAGGAGGGTTGGGGGTTGGGTGTGGGGGGGGGGGGGGGGGGCGGAGGTTTTTGCCGCGACAAATTGAATAGCCGATCTAAGTTGACAGCTAGGACGCAGGAGGGTTGGGGGCGGGGGGGGGGGGGGGGGGGGGGGGGGGGGGGGGGGGGTGGGGTGGGGGTTCGGTAATCCTATCATCCTACTGTGTCGGACTCTTTCCAAACTCTTTCTCTATTCTTTTCGCTTTCGCCCCCTCTGAAACCAGTGGTCCTGGGGTTGAAACAATACCGGGCACCTCCGCCACTCTTATCCATAGCTCATAATAATTGTTATTTAACCACATGCACAGTCTGAGGTCAAACCATTGAGGCCTTGGGAAGTCATAACCCAAGATTATGTCCTCCGTCGTGCCTGCCCAGCAGGGGTGGAACCCACGCTATATAAACTTGTCATTCGACGGTGTCAAATTCTTTCCAAACTCCTTATCTTCTTGTTTTCCTCTTGGCCATAGCCACCAGATGGAACGACAATCAATGAACGTGGATTGGACTGCGTTTGACACCATACGTGACCATAACAAGAAACCTGTGATGATGGCCCTTGCTTTGCTTGAGATCCAGCCAGAGCTAAAGAAACTGCCTAGGAAGTTGAGATCTTTCTGCCTGGCTCATGACATCTCTTCTCAGTCGAGAATCATTTCAGTGAAGAAGTCGGCAACTTTGTGTAGTGTTCCACCTTGGGCTCTTGGTGTTGGAGCTGAATCGACCTCTTTTGAGTACGTCCTTTGTACTGTCAGGGCCACAAGCAAACATGGGAAAAGACCTTGGTTTGACTATGTCAGATTGCTTGGTGTTGAGGGTGGCACTGAAGTGTCATGGTATGCAGAATTGCGACTGTTGTTCGTCCTAGGAGGCGTTGGCTGTGCAGTTGTCCGCTGGCTTGAGGTCTGTGTTCCTCCTCAAGATGATGTGTTGTTTGTTTATGGCTGCACCTACTTGAAAGATGTGGATGATGGTGCCGATGACAAAGGATATGATGTGGTGAAGTTGGAGAGCATTAAGGCATGTGAGTATGTAAACGCTAATGTCATCCCAATCAGCTCGAACATTTTAAATGCTGATAATGCAAACCCTTAGTTGGGGGGGTTGCACGTATTGTCAATCCATCCATGAATCCATGGACATGGATTACATTCTAAGTTCATTATAGTATAGGTAGGAGCAAATGTACATAGTTCTTAATCTCAATTATGTAACTGGTAAAGCTTACAATTACTTGTTAGCGTTTTGGGAAAGGTTGTTGACGGGGAATAAATGCCATAAGGCTCGTATTGACACCACTGCTGCATAACTCTCTAACCCCATACGTGAATCTAATTAATTAAAACTAATGAACGAATTTACTTAGCCGGGCTGGGAGGCACCAAGGACCACCTGGTTCGAATAATGCATTAGCGTTTTGGGAAAGGTTGCTAACGGGGAATAAATGCCATGGGGCTCGTATTGACACCACTGCCGCATAAGTCTCTACTTACTACTAACCCCATACGTGAATCTAATTTTATGAGGGGGGCTGGGAGTCAGGAAGCACGCACTGCCTGGTTGGATTGATAAATTGTCGTACTTGGAAAGGGAGACAACGAAAGAGAAGCAAGAGCAACATTGAATTCCGAGACTAGTTACAATGGGAAATGAGCACCTATGAGATAATCCTAAACAGAAACGATGAACAAGTTAGCCCTAACTACCCTTAATGAAGTTAAGGGCCGGGAGGACCGACTGACGTGTGTTGATGACCAGAAGGTCACTTTGTACGTAGTTCGTCTTTACTACCGTAACGCATAACTTAAACCTAATTTGAAACAAAATATTCACACGTGATCCTTGTCAAAGAAACCATTATATTCCATATTTACATGGAATATATTCACCTCACTCGGGTGGGTCTAATATAATATAATAAATTAGCACACACGAACAAAATTCAGTCACGACTACAACTATTGAGAGGGAAAAAACCTTGAATCCCAATGATAAGCCCCTATGGCAACCCACCAATTTATTAGGACTCAAGGAAAAACCTCGGGATCAGGGTTGATTTTTGACTATCAACTTTATGGTAACCAAGTAAGGGCAATCATGACCTCTAATAGGGCAACGACTGCTTAGCCCCTTAACTTGGACCTGACCGTCCACTAAGTGACTGAATCATATGATACCAAATTGGTAACATATGCGTAACACATAAAAAACACCCAAAAAGATGTCAGCGTAGTCCTCGGAAGAGGTAGCTCCGAATGTCTCGCTCCCTAGCTTGCGGGAGTACACGGCACAGTGTACCACCTCGGTCGGCCTGACGTACTCGACAGCCAACTTTCCACACCTGCGTGGTTGACAAAACATTCAAAAATAAAAAATATAAATATAAGACGATAAAAAGCATAAACATAAACATATAACATATGTATAAACATAAACATATAACATAAGCATAAACATATAACATAAGCATATAACATAAACATAAGCATAAAGATATAACATAAACATAAGCATATAACATAAGCATATAACATAAACATAAGCATAAACATATAACATAAACATAAGCATAAACATATAACATAAACATATAGCATATGCATAAACATATAACACAAGCATAAACATATAACGCAAGCATAAACATAAGCATAAACATATAACATAAGCATATAACATAAACATAAGCATATGACATAAGCATAAATATATAACATATGCATAAACATATAACACAAGCATAAACATATAACATAAGCATAAACATATAACATATGCATAAACATAAGCATAAACATAAGCATATAACATAAACATATAACATAAGCATATAACATAAACATAAAAACATAAACATAAGACGATAAAAAGCACATGAAACATGAACAACATAAATATACTTACAATCGTAAGTTCATAACTCCGTGCATGTAGCCAGGGGGGCTGACGTAGATTCGCCCAGGGTACATGAGCTTGGTGAACATGCAAGGTGTTCCCTCGCTCGCATTACCACATGAGTCAGCCAAAAAGGTCCAGGGATGGATGTGTAAGGAGGGGGGGGGGGGGGGGGGGGGGGGGGGAGGTGTGGATAAGGGTGGAGGGAGGGAGGTGGTTGTGTGGGATAAATTGAGGGAGACATGGAGGGGGGGATGATTGAGGGAGGGAGGGGACGAGGGGGAGGGGGAGGGATGGATAATGGATGAAGGGGGGAGAGGGAGGGAGATAGTTGTGTGTGTGGGGGCGGGGGATGGATGGATGGATGGATGGACGGACGGATGGACAGACGGACGGATGGAGGGATGGATGGAGGGAGGGAGGGAGTTGTGTTTGCGGGGGGGGGGGGGGGGATGGATGGATGGATGGATGGATGGATGGATGGATGGATGGATGGGGGGGAGGGGGGCTATGTGTGGGTGTGGGTGGAGGGAGGGAGGGGGGTTGTGGGGGTTTAGGGTTCAGGGTTTGGATGGATGGATGGATGGATGGATGGATGAATGGATGGATGGATGGATGGATGGATGGATGGATGGATGGATGGATGGATGGATGGATGGATGGATGGATGGATGGATGGTTAACTACATACGTACCTACCTACCTACATACCTGCCTGCCTATCTACATAACTAACTACCTGCTTCCCTGTATCCTATGTACCAACTACAACCTACCATCCTACATGCCTACTTGCTTGTCTGCCGGCCGGCCAGCCTGCCTACATCACCTACCTGCCTACTACTAAAAAACATACCTACCTACCTAATTACCCGCCAATCACATGATCAAGTGAGAAATTAGTTTTAAGGCATTACAGGCCTTTAAGTGATTTTTTGTCGGATCACATGATCAAGTCACAAATAAGTTTTAAGGCATTATAGGCCTTTAAGTGATTTTTTGTCGGATCACATGATCAAGTCACAAATAAGTTTTAAGGCATTATAGGCCTTTAAGTGATTTTTTGTCGGATCACATGATCAAGTCACAAATAAGTTTTAAGGCATTATAGGCCTTTAAGTGATTTTTTGTCGGATCACATGATCAAGTCACAAATAAGTTTTCAGGCATTATAGGCCTTTAAGTGATTTTTGTCGGATCACATGATCAAGTCACAAATAAGTTTTCAGGCATTATAGGCCTTTAAGTGATTTTTTGTCGGATCACATGATCAAGTCACAAATAAGTTTTAAGGCATTACAGGCCTTTAAGTGATTTTTGTCGGATCACATGATCAAGTCACAAATAAGTTTTAAGGCATTATAGGCCTTTAAGTGATTTTTGTCGGATCACATGATCAAGTCACAAATAAGTTTTAAGGCATTATAGGCCTTTAAGTGATTTTTGTCGGATCACATGATCAGTCACAATAAGTTTTAAGGCATTATAGGCCTTTAAGTGATTTTTTGTCGGATCACATGATCAAGTCACAAATAAGTTTTAAGGCATTATAGGCCTTTAAGTGATTTTTTGTCGGATCACATGATCAAGTCACAAATAAGTTTTAAGGCATTATAGGCCTTTAAGTGATTTTTTGTCGGATCACATGATCAAGTCACAAATAAGTTTTAAGGCATTATAGGCCTTTAAGTGATTTTTGTCGGATCACATGATCAAGTCACAAATAAGTTTTAAGGCATTATAGGCCTTTAAGTGATTTTTTGTCGGATCACATGATCAAGTCACAATAAGTTTTTAAGGCATTATATGCCTTTAAGTGATTTTTGTCGGATCACATGATCAAGTCACAAATAAGTTTTAAGGCATTATAGGCCTTTAAGTGATTTTTTGTCGGATCACATGATCAAGTCACAAATAAGTTTTAAGGCATTACAGGCCTTTTGGTGATTTCATTTGGATTACATACTAAAACCTACAAACCTACTCACCAACCTACCTACCAGCCAGCCGGCCTACCAACCTACCTAGTAGTAACAACCTACCTACATACCTAGTACCTCCCTCCCTACCTTCTTACCTAAATACCCACCCACTTACCTACTACATACCTAGGTGCATACCCCACCATACATAACTACCTACATACTAAACCCTACAAACCTACTCACCAACCTACCTACCAGCCAGCCGGCCTACAAACCTACCTAGTACCTACCTACCTACCTACTTACCTAATACCCCCCACTACCTAACTTCCTATCTGAATACTAACACACATACAACCCTATCAACTCCTAACTACCTACTTTCCCACCCACCCCACCTATCTAACTTTATAACCCAGACTACTAACACACCAACCTACCACACCTACGTTACAAACCCACCTTTGCGTTGCGATACGTAATCGTGGCCCTGCTTGCAAACTGCTGAAAAGACCCAAGTTCTTGCTTCTCACGGGCAGTTACCTGGCACAGCATCCTTGCCCAACACACAGAAGACAAGCTGCTGATGCACGTGGCTTTAGCATCACGGGTCCGGATTCTACAGCAAGGGTAGGTCCCCAATCTGATGTCATGCCTCCAAATGCTAGCTGTTGCATGACCTGATGGAGCCAGGTTAGCCATCCTGTGCAACAAATAAATAGGAGGCATGTCACAGGTAAAAGGATGGCAGGGGGAGGAGGGAGGGAGGGAGGGAGGAGGGAGGGAGGGAGGGGACGGGGAGTGGGGCGGGAGGAGGGAGGGATTGAGGAGGGGATGGCGTTCGGTGGTGCTTGCGTTGCTTGTTGTCGTGCTGAGTGCGTTTTCTTCTGTTGT
>JACBWV010000689.1:46702-58040 GCA_013435795.1 Chlamydomonas sp. ICE-L
CTTTTCTTTTATCTTTTTTCTCCGGCAATCCAGCCTATGAAACGTGTGCTCTCTTGCTACCTTCAGATATTACGCGTCAGCTAAGACATACACATGCATACTTTTGTGGGCAGTAGGCTTACATAGGGAAAACGTTATATGAAACAAATGGTTATTTCAGGTACATCTCCACAAGCACGTTGTTTTCCAGCACAATTTGCTTTGTTACACAACCGTCTCAAGCATGCTACTCATACTGCTCAATTCTCCACACCCACCAATTCTTCTATTATCCAACACTCAGTTTCAAGCCATTCAATCTTTGTGCTTAGCAAACAAATATAAAACCAGTGCCCACATCCCGCAGTTACACATCATACATTGCACCATGCTTGGCAGCTTCCACCCCAACAATAGCACAATTCTGACCACATTGGGACTCGCTCCGCACTAACATTGACCACCACACCCTTTTTCTGTCAACCAAGCAGGGACAATCGGAGAGTCCGAAGAGCAGGGGGACAGAACGCACAGAACTCATTCCGTCAACACGCCTGCGTCAGTGATGAGCAACCTCATCGTTTGGGCGGACCACGTGTGCCTTGCTCCCATTGTCATGCCCTACACTGGCCAGAGGAACGATTGACTAACAGTACCGCAGAACACTTCAGGTTCGGCGGGTGTTGCTCAAATGGAAAGGTACAGTTACAGCCCCTTGACAGCCTACCTCAACCTTTGCTCAACCTCATTAATGGGACACACCACAAGAGTGGCCACTTCCTCAAAAACATCAGAAAGTACAACTGTGCATTCCAGCTTGCATCCACCTCAGCCCAGGTTGACGAGACCTTAGCCAGCGGTGTATACCAATTCAGGATAAATGGAACTATGCATCATAGAATGGGTCCATTGGAGCCAGCCCCAGGCGAACCCCCAGCATTTGCACAGTTGTACATCCTGGATCCTGATCCTCAGCTAGAAAGAAGGCAAGGAGTGGTTGGTGACTTGGATCGACATTTGGTTGCCATACTTCAATCGATGTTACATGACCACAACCCATATGTCCAGTCCATACGCCATGCACATGAACTTGGTGCTCAAGGGGTGGGTGAAGTGAAGGTAATAATACGACCAACCAATACACCAGACCCCCGGCAGTACAACGCCCCTACCGCGGCAGAGGTTGCAGGCTTTGTGCCAGATGGTTTGCAGCCTAAAACAACTACGCGAGATATTGTTATAAACTTGCGAGGAGGCCCCATTCACCATATCACAGACCTCTCACCCACGTATGATCCGCTACATTTTGTATTGCTGTTCCCCCGTGGCGAGAATGGGTGGCAGAAGAATATACCGTTTGCGAACCAACATGGGGAAACAAACAGGGGTGGTAGGGGGGGGCGTGGCAGAGGCAGAGGTGGTACAGGCAGAGGTGCTAGGGGCAGAGGTACAACTTATACCGATATTCCACATCAGCCTGCCCCAGGCCATGGAGATGATCAACATGATCATCAACATGAATACAACGACCATGAAGATGACTTCATTCAGCTCGGACAAGATGAGACAAGCGCACGTGAAGTCACAGCTCGGCAATTTGCCGTATACCGCTTACAACAACGCACCGATGAACCCACACATCTCTTCCAAAGTGGCAGACTCTTCCAAGAATACATGGTGGACCAATACTGCAAGGTTGAGAACCAGCGCGTAAATTGGATTAGATTCAACCAGGGGACCTTGCGATCAGATTTGTACCAAGGATTAGCGGATGCCATGAACCACGGTGATGTTGATCCTAATTCAATTGGGCGGAGGGTAGTACTACCTTCCAGCTTCACAGTGGGGCCACGCTACTTGAACCAACGGTACCAAGATGCGATGGCGGTTGTGCGGAAAAAGGGCAAACCAGACCTTTTCATCACCATGACCTGCAACCCCAACTGGGATGAAATCACAGCAGAACTCATAGGAAACCAAAAAGCATCAGATCGACCAGACCTGACTAATCGCGTCTTCCGCTTAAAGTTAAAGGAGCTCATGGATGATTTGTTCAAGCTTGGTGTCCTCGGCAAGCCAGTGGCTTGGTTGAAAGTGGTTGAGTTTCAAAAACGCGGTTTACCACATGCACACATTTTGGTCATTTTACATCATGAGGACAAGTTGAATTCCCCTGATGACTATGACAAAGTTATATGTGCAGAAATCCCTGATGAGAGTGAGGACCCCATCCTATTCAACACTGTCAAGACGTGCATGATGCATGGGCCATGCGGTGCACTTAATCCAAATGCACCCTGCATGAAAGATGGAGAATGCACTAAGCATTACCCAAAAGAGTTCTGCCAAGAGACGAGGGATGCTCCAGATGGCTATCCAGTATACAGGCGACGAGACAATGGCCGCAATGTCATATCACAATTCAACAACACTTCTGCCCAATTGGACAACCGCTGGGTAGTGCCTTACAACCCATCATTGAGTAGGAAATTCAACTGCCATATAAATGTGGAATACTACTGTGCATCCATTCGATCTGTCAAGTACTTATACAAGTACGTGTACAAGGGCCACGATCGTGCCGAGGTAGCCTTCCAAGCCACAAATGGGCAGCCCGCGGTTGTTCCCACAGTCCAACCTCAACATCCCCCGCAGCAGCCAAACATTGATGAGATTCAACAATACCAAGATGGCCGATACATTTCTGCTTCAGAGGCTCATCGGCGTTTGATGGTCCTTCCTATGTGTGACCAAACGCCTCCTGTATACCGTCTTGCCTTGCACATGGAGAACCAACAACAGGTCCGGTTCAATGCAAATGAAGGCTTCCAGCATATTGTCAATGGTGGCCCACCAAAGACCACTTTGACTGAGTGGTTTGAGTTGAACCGCTTGGATGAAGGGGCTCGACAGCATTTGTACCACGACATCCCTTCCTTCTACACATGGGACAAGACAAATAAAAAGTGGAAACCCCGCCAAAGAGGGGTTCCTCCTATCGGAAGGATGTATTCGTGCAGCCCAACAGAAGGTGAACGCTACTACCTCAGGCTGCTGTTGAATCATGTGCCCGGGGCACTATCATATGCAGACCTGCGCACATATATATGAAGGGATTGTGTGCGAAACCTTCAAAGAAGCATGTATCTTGAGGGGACTCCTACAATCTGATGAGGAATGGAGATTAGCCATGAGTGAAGGGGCGTCCTTCAGATCTCCATCTGGGCTGCGCGAGCTGTTCGCCATTTTTTTTTTTTTTTTTTTTTTAGTTGTGAATGGATTTTCACCCCAGGAGGTGGGTCTCCCGACACAAACCAGCGACACGGAGGATTCAGTTCGAATGGTGGTGCCACTCCTACAATATGCAAAGTAGGCGCACTTAGGGTTGGTGAGAGATACCAACCCACGACCAAACGAACATTCACCACTACCCCTGCTGACCACGGCAGACAAGCTCCCTGCCATGGTCGTTAGAGGCGGAATCAAGGAGACATAACTAGATAACCACCACGAGGGCAGAAATCCGACAGTACTTCCCTACAAGGTTTGCTTAGGGCCAGGACGCCAAAATACTGAGGAATCGAACCTCACCACCCCCTTCCTACTCTCGCAAGTAGGGTCGATACAGCAAGGGTACTGTAGATCACAAGGGATGTAGAACACACCACATTTGTAACTCAGCCTGCGTGTCTTGCGATCTAACGCCGCCCCCTAACCGCTAAGGTAAACCTCGGCAAGATAGGAAAAGAGCAATCTCCCGTGGAACTGTGGTCTGGGCGGTCTATCTAGGCGAATTTCACGCCCAGACCAGGGTGGTGGTGGTGGTATGGGGGTGAGGGGTGTGTTGTGGAGGTATGGGTGGGTGGTAAAATGGGCGTTCCTGCTTCCGAACGGATTTCCAATCTTACAATCACTTTTTGGGGGTCTTTTGATGCTTTCCAAATGCAATCTTACGATAAAAATCGTAAGATTGTAGTCAATTTTGACAGAATATGCTTGAAATGAGCTGAAGACGGAGAAAGAACGAAGAAACAGGGAAAAGAGAAAACAAGCGGAAGAAAAGAAAGAAAGAAAGAAGGAACAAGAGGAAAAAAGAAAAAGAAGAAAAAAAGGAAAAACGTAAACAGATGCGATGTTACAACGTGAAATGCCATAGTTTGATAACAAAAATCTAGGATCGTTAACACGACACAATTCGTGGTCTTACAAATATAATTGTAAGAAATAAAGGTGAAAGGGGAGAACGGTTATAAGTCGGCAGGCAGAAGGAATTTTACCCCCAGACAGAATCAGACAGAATGCAGCTTTTAAACCATCTTACAATAAAAAAATCGTAAGTATATCATTTAATTTTTAAATTTAGTAAAAAAAGAGGCTATGGTCAAACCATAGGACTCCAGGATGCGTCCTGCACACCACCTGAACTCGTCCGTAGTCGGCACAGAAACTTAACCGTCGTAAGCACAGCCATCCGCCCAATGAATGTCCCCCCCTCAATCCCATCTTCCTCCTCCCTACATCTCTGTCCTCCTCAGCAATGTCTGCATTTCTCCATCCGATTGCACAGCCTCTGCCCTGGTTGTCCCTTGTCAATGGACTGACAGCTCGGAGCATGCTTGTGTGGATCGTCATACCCTTGGTGGGTTCGCAGCTAAATGAAATGTGTCAAATGGGGAATATCGCCCGTCCATGTTGCTTTTCTCCTAACCCCCACGGTAATAGGCACAAGCTTGTGGTCCATCCAATCTTCTGGCCAAGTTGGGTATTGTGGTTTCAGTGTACACCAACTTCTGAGCCCCAGAGTACAAGGGCTTTTAAATGCACACATTCCACTTCTCCATTCACTGGTAGTGATTTGACCTCCACCACGTCCCCATCCTCCTCAATCCGCTAGAGTCATCCATTTTTACCTTGACCACAGCGACATGACCATCAACCAAATCAGTAGGGGCTCGTAGGCTATTCTTCTATCCGTCCCTTGTGAAGAATTATAAGTACAACACATCCTCCTCCTCTGGCCTTTCCATATTAGTCTCCAAAAGTGTGTGCGACCTTCATAGTCTTGGCAATCTCGTTTACTGCAGGTAATAAATGTCTGACACATCCATGGACAAGTCATCCAATGCTTGCTATCAAGCGCTTGGCCATTTGATTTCTCAGACTGTGTCAGAACACGACTGGTTGCTGACAACTCCGATGGGAAGTCGACAAAATGTTGGTCTTTCGGGGTACTCCCCAGTCACAGCATCATCTGGTTGAGTGCTCCAATAACTCTTCTCAACGTTGAAGAAATCAGTCCACCACTTATTGCTGGCTTCCCAAGTTTCACGACAGCTTCTTCATGGCAATATTGTCTGATGAAGATCCTCCCTGGAATGGGAGGGCACATCGGCTTGCTGGTTCTCCATCGGTGCTGGTCAATCGTGCTGCTGAGTTATAGTGGAGAGAAGGTCCTCCGCTGCGAATTCTTGTCGGTTGACCATACGGACATGTTCTAGTCTACGGGTCATGCACGGGTCGGTCAATGCGCTCGGTTCTTGAACCAGGGACCATCGGCCCATATGGCCTTGCAAGGAAGTCACCATTACGGGCTTATCGTTATGAATAGTCTTCCAGGACAGATCCCGCCCAGTTTGGCCCTCGCGATTTTTATTTCGAGCTCTTCAGGTTTCCATGTGTGATTTGGTCGGGCTTCCTTGTAAAATACTGTTTTCTGGTTGGGTCCACCAGTGGAAGCCCTTGGAGGGACGTAATAAATACAAAAATTAGTTCAGCGATCTATTGTACAACGATGGTCAATTCTCCAAGGAATCCTGACTCGTCATAATCAGGCGTTGTAATAGACCCCCTGCATTCAGTTGGCTGTGGCAAACATGTATTATATTGGCAGATTAGTGAAATCTATGTTAGGGACACAGCACCAATCCGTCCCGACTATACTCGGGTCGCATCCTGATATACATCCCTTAGGTCCTAGGTTACAGCTTCCTTTGTATCATTTTAATTTAATTTCTATTTGGGAAGACTGTACATGTAAACAATGAGGGAACATGGCACACACCATATTTCTCCCGAGCATAATCGGGAGGGCCTTGTGCAGACCACAGTTACATAACACACGCACGGTAAGCATTTAATTTGTAAATATCAGTATATCAAGGTATTCTTACCGACTCACTCCGGTTGGGGACCTTTGTTATCTTGAATGCAGGGTGTAGTGTGGTGTGTTGTTGTGCTGTTAAACGGCGATCATTGTTTAGTCTCCTCTATTGGACGGTTTGCTTAAGTGCCATGATCCACTGAAACAAACTTGTAAACGTGTCTAGGGATCCGAGGATCCAGCGGAGAAGTCCCTATAGACATCGCATCGGGGTCCACGGACCCGTTTCTGCCCTTGTTGTAAGGGGACCAAATTCCTGAATAAGTACCAACATGCCCAAGTCAGGAGGGATGGTCCAGGGTTGTACACTTCCATGATTCGTCTTAACCACTCCTTGACGAGAATCACAAGAGCAGTACTTTTGGTCAAAGATTGCTATGGTGTGTGTCCGATGATCGGGATGGGGAAGGAATATTGGACCGTACACTTCCGCAAAAAACCAGTCATCTTCAAACCAAACAGGACAACGGTATCTATGGAAACAATGGAAAGCTTTCCTTGGTTGTCCTTTGCGCGGTTGATCTGTCCATTTGCAAAAGAAAAGATCAGGCAAATTTACAGGTGCAGCTGTGCCCCTCTTACTTCAAGGACCCGGTTGAAGGAAATGTGTTGGAACGGCATGATTGATTTTATAAGTCAGATGCATTGGATGTGTCGGACGTAGACTGGCCAAAGCCCCAATAAACCAACATTGAACATTGGAATCTATTGAAAGCTCTTCCCTGGGGAGCGGAAATTCCTGCCCCGTTACCTTTAGAAGGGGGGAAAAACCATGAGGTCAGACTATTCGCATTCTTTTGTTCAGTGCCGACAAGTGACTTCCAGGGTATGGGTATTGGTTGTCACGCACACACTACCTCACAGTGGAACCCACACCCCCTGCGTGTTGCGCGAGACCTTCTCCAGGATTATGCTCCCGATTATGAATCGGATGTCATCGGATGAGGACATGTCTCTAACATGCGCTTCCTGTATTATTGTATCACCCCATGATGCGTCTGTCCTTGTCTTGTCTTTTTTAGGAAGGTTCAACCTCCAATGCGGTCTCTTTGTAAGTTGAGGAAGTGGCGTGACTGGAAGGATGATTAGTCTGTCTTGTACTGTCCCATTGGCATCAGCGGTATTGCGGAATGGCGGGGCAAAAGAAGGAGCTTCGGATTTTACTTGTTCTGACAGTTTTTCACGGAGTGGATCTGTCCATACCTACGGCCTTGACTGGTTTTAGGATTGCTTCCCCCTACTTTTCTTCTCCCACGGAACATATTTGTCAGGCTTACTATGGCTATGATCCTTGGTTGTGGATCCACCAGGGTCCAATTTTTGTTCGGGTACCCAGAAATTACCAGGGAATTGGGGGGAATGTTATGATACCAGCCTTATAGCTTGTCTATTCAAGTAACGGTTTGCCGGTGGTCTTTCTTAGTCCGACACCCCACTTCTAGCCAGCTGGTGACCAGGCATCTGGCCCTGGCAACTAGCAGTTCTTAGAGGGTAGGTGACTTCAAGCGAATAGGGTCGATTGGGTTTTTTGTCAATCGCTGCCAAATTATGATCCCGGGAGGACTGTGGGTTATTCTGAGTTTGGTTTTTTTCTCAATTCATTTCCGCTCGTTCTTGGGTTTCTGTTTTTTTTTGACAAATGCTCCCGATTATGATCAAGAGGACAACGTGGGTATTCTGGAGTTTTGGTTGTTTTCTCAATCACTTCGTTTAGTTGGGTTTTTTTTTTGACAATGCTCCCCGACTTATGATTAGGGGAGGGCTATGGAGATGCCAATGTTACAAAAAAAAAAAAAAAAAAAAAATCAAAAAAAAAAAAAAAAAAAAAAAAACACCGAGTTAAACATGTTTTCAGAATCATTCGCTCGTTAGGTTCATGTCACAGTGCTCCCCGATTATGATCGGGTAGGACTGTTCTGTATTCCGAAAATGATGTTGTCTTTTATCACCAATCATTCGCTCGTGGTTGGGTTTGACAATGCTTCCGGATAGTGAATCGGGAGGGACATGTGTATTTCGGAAATTTGGTTTTAATCAATCAATTCGCTCAGTTGGGTTTGACAATGCTCCCGATTATGATCGGGAGGACTGTGGGTATTCTGAGAAGTTTGGATTTCTTCAAATCATTGTTTCGTTGGGTTTTGATTAAATGCTCCCGGATTTAGATCGGGAGGGACTATGGTAGGCCGAGTACAAAAAAATAAAAAAAAAAAAAAAAAAAAAAAAACAAAAAAAAAAAAAAAATGCCGAGTACATGTTTTCAGAATCATTCGCCTCTGTTTAGGTTTGTCAAGTGCTTTCCCGCATTTATGATCGGGAGGACTGTTGTGTATTCCGAATTGTTGTGTTTTTTCCAAATCACATTTGCTCGTTGGGGTTGTTTGACAATTGCTCCCGCTTATTGGATCGGGACGGACTAATGTGTATTTCGAAATTTGGGCTTGTGTCTAATTCATTCCGCTCATGTTGGGCTGATTGACAATTGCTCCACGATTATGATAGCGAATGGGACTGTGGTATTCGACGTTTGGAATTTCTGCTCAAATCCACTTCTTCGTTTGGCGGTTGGTTTATTTTTGATTTTTAATGGGGGGGTCTCCGATATTGATCGAGTGAGGTGGGGACTCATGGGTATGCCGGAGTACAAAAAAAAAAAAAAAAAAAAAAAAAAAAAAAAAAAAAAAAATGCCGAGTTACATGTTTTCAGAATTCATTCGGGGCTCGTTAGTTTGTCAGAGTGCTCACGATTATGATCGGGAGGACTGTTTGTATTCCGAATTTGGTTTTCTCATTCATTTGCTCGTTTGGGTTTGACAATGCTTTCCGATTTTTATGATCGGGAAGACGCTGTGTATCCGAATTATTTGGTTTTTTTTCTCAATTTCATTCGCCTAGGTTGTCAAATGTCCCGATATGATCGGGGGTAGGGAATGTGGGTATTCTGAGTTTGGTTTTTCTCAATCATTCGTTCGTTGGGTTCTTGGTTTGAACACATGCTCCGATTATGATAGGAGGAAACTGACGCGTATGCCGAAGTTGTAAAAAAAAAAAAAAAAAAAAAAAAAAAAACGGGAGCCCACATCTTTCTAAAATCATCGGCTCGTTGGGTATTTGGTACAAGTTGCTGCATCCCGATTATGATCGGGAGGGACTGTGTGTATTCCGAATTTGGTTTTCTCATCATTCGCCTCCGTTGGGTTTCGGGTGACCAATGCTCCCGGATTCATGATGGCGGAGGACTAGGGGCTATTGTCCTAGAGTTTGGGATTTCTCTACAATCTGATCTGAATCTGAATCTTGAAATCTGAATCTGATATCTGAATCATTGCTATTTACCAAACCTTTTTGCTTCCGCAGGGTCTACAAAAGACAGTACCGTGATTAAAAAACTCCAATCGACGGGAGAATTTGGGGATGCGGCGGGTCAATGGACGAAAATGTGGACCACAAGGGAGCGGCGCAAAGTTGGCCAATGAACATCGAAGGTCGTTGTTGGGTGACCAGGGGACTTCTTATGTTAACGGTGCTACGGGACGCCCCACTGGGTTGAGGTTTTCGCGGCGATGAAGGCATTATGGCGGGAAGAGATGCAATTCTGGCTCGGACAACTCACCCTGCGGAAGTCAAACAGAACAGCCCAGAGTTGCTTGAAAAGTCAACTAGCATTCGGGAAGGGCCCATTGTTTAGGGAGCCTATTCATGGATTACAGAGTTCACATTCAGGACCTTGGGTTGGTTTTGGTTTGACAAATGCGGCAATCCAGGGCAAGCCTAGTTCAGGGGTTCGGCTCATGAGGGCAGAATTTATTCGCCGACAAAGAGCCTTGAGGGAAACTAGGGCGTGGGTGAGGGGGGGACATGCGAAAAAAGAAGAAGGCTCCGGGGCGATTTTTCCGAGGTGGTTTGGTCCTAGCGACAGGAGGACGTCACCTCGATGTTACAACAAAATGGGGGCCTTCAACCGCGCCGGTTATATTTAAGAAGAGCAATATGCGACAAATCGGAAATGTTACTCTGCACCGTGGCTATTCTGGTTAAATTTTCAGTAAATTCTGGAACAGGTAACATTTGTCGAATGTTACGTAACAAGCGGTGGGAGGGTACAACCGTTTCAGAAACAAACACATTGTGTGGTGACCCGCCACTTCGGCTTTCAATTTCGATAGGATCTATTAGCGTATTGCGTAACTTCTGAACTCTTTACAATTTTCCTACAGCCCTTCCCTGCGCGGAAAACGTCAAGGGAAAAAGGCGCGACGAATCCGGTGGTGTCTAGCTTCCCGACAATCAAAACGAATCATCGGGGGGGGGATCCATGAGGAACCAGATCCGCGACAAACTTTGTAAGCGTCATCGTAATTCAAATTGTTATCTCGTTTTATTAAGCCCAGCTTTGCATGGGGGCCTACCGAAATGCTAGTTGGACTCAAAGCAACTGGGCTGTCTTGACTGTCCGTCCACATCATAACTCAAGGGGTGATCACAGTGGCGCCAAGGAATGCTCCGCACATATGCCTTGCATTACGACCTCGCGAAATCAATAACACTGCACCACGTGGAGCGAGTGCGTAGCCGTAAACATGAGCAAGTCTGGTCCACCAACAACGACACTTCTCGATGTACATTTGGCACTAGGTGTCAATCGTCACTTGGTCATTTCGTTTTCCTGACGCACACGGGCATCCCAAATCCTTCTCGGTCCGATTGCGGAGGTTTTACTTCCACAGGTTCATCGTCACTGTCAATTGTAGAACCATGCGGAAAACAAATAGGTGGTTAAAGCAAATGATTTCAGATTCAGATTCAGATTTCAAAATCAGACTTCAGGATTTAGATAGTGAAAAACCAAAAATTGTCAAGATATACCATATCCTTCCCGATTCATAGAAGTTCCGGCGATGCCAATTCTGTCAAAAACCCATCACGGGAGGCAACATGATTGAGGCAAACCAAATTCGGAATACACATAGTCCATCCGTATCATAATTCGGGGAAGCATTGACAAATACCACCACAAACGATCATCATCGCAGAAAAATTGATTGAGAAAACAAAACTCGGAATTACCACACAGTCCTCCCGATCATAAATCGGAGGCAATCAAAAAAGAGCACTGGAGCAAACCAACAAGCGGAACTGATTCAGAAAAACATGTATCGCATACCCATAGTCTCCAATTTCATTATAATCGGGAGCAAT